>JANRMT010062811.1:6240107-6260230 GCA_026402145.1 Polypterus bichir lapradei | reverse complement strand
TAGATAGATAGATAGATAGATAGATAGATAGATAGATAGATAGATAGATAGGACAGTTTCTCCCCTGGGCCGACAGAGGGCAGCCCCCTTGTTTTCCAGTGGGGTCACGGGTCTTGAGAATGGGAACTCAACCTTATTGAGGCCCATGGCCACTGCCAGGGGACACATGGACTTTTACAGTACCCTATTTGGCAGCAGTTCTGCCACACCCAGAAGTGCTGGTGGAAGAAGCTCGTTGACCACCTGGAGTGCTTTCGGAAATTGCACCAGTCCCCACTATTCAAAATCCAGAGTTGGGAAGAAGAAGGCAAAGCCTGAGAAAGATTGGAGGCAGAAGGACTGTGTTGTGCTCTGTGCTTTGACTTTTGAGCCATGAAGGCAATCTGTCTAAATCAAGTACGTGTTGTGTGTGCTAGACCTGTGTCCTGCTTGTCTGTGTCGGGGTTGACTTCACAATAGATAGATAGATATTATGACAAACAACTAACCACTCTGAAATTCACACCGGAATGACTAAGAAGAAGGAAAACTTATGACTTGACTGTCCCAGACTCAGTGAAGCATTATACAGACGTATTAGAAGAGAATTAGAAGAGAACACTGAAATTTTAGCGATTGGCAATAATGAATATAATGAGGTTATTAGAAATAAACTTGATGCATTAGGATTAAATGTCAAGACGGAGGTAAAGAATTTAGGGGTAACTATTGACTCTGACCTGAATTATAAATCACATATTAATCAGATCACTAGGACAGCATTTTTTTCACTTAAGAAATATAGCAAAAGTTAGACCTCTTATATCATTGAAAGATGCTGAGAAATTAATCCACGCTTTTGTTTTCAGTCGACTAGATTACTGTAACGCACTCCTCTCAGGACTACCCAGAAAAGACATAAATCGATTGCAACGAGTGCAGAATGCAGCTGCTAGAATCCTAACAAGGAAAAGGAAATCCGAGCACATCTCTCCAGTTTTGATGTCACTACACTGGTTACCTGTGTCATTCAGGATTGACTTTAAAATACTGCTTATGGTTTACAAAGCCTTAAACAATGTCACTCCATCTTATATATCGGAGTGTCTGACACCTTATATTCCAAATCATAACCTTAGATCTTCAAATGAGGGTCTGCTTAGAATTCCAGGAGCTAAACTTAAAAGAAGTGGTGAGGCGGCCTTCTGCTGCTATGCACCTAAAATCTGGAATAGCTTACTGATAGAAATTTGCCAGGCTAATACAGTGGAGACTTTAAAAAACTGCTAAAAACACATTACTTTAACATGGCCTTCTCATAACTTCATCTTAGTTTAATCCTGATGCTCTGCATATTCAATTAATTATCATTATTATTCATGGTGGCTCTGAAATCCATACTAATCTCTACTCTCTCTTCTGTTCTTTTTCTGGTTTTCAACTTCCTTACTGTAAAGAAAACTTACTAAGTAATTGCAACACAAAAACTAACTTAATCAGTTTTAATGCGAAAAGCTGCCGACAAAAGACGAGAAGCAACGGGCCGCTAGGGTGGAGAAAAGAAGATCTGCTCAGGAAGTAGCAAGCTAATCAACTTCTGAGCAAAAGAATGCTAAACAGACACAGAGAAAGAGGATGAAAACTAGGAATGCTCAAGTCAAGTGTATTCACTGCACGTTATCGTGCAGTACGCCGTAACTGGTCCTTTATAATTGATGTGTAATTCTTCTGGTCAAATGTTGTCTTTAGTTTTCACCAAACATTCCTTAACCTTGTCATTCTAGAGCACATTGTTCCAGAAGTTCTGGTCTTTGCCTAGGTGTTAATGGACAAACTTCAGTTTTGCCCTGATGTTCTTTCTGAACAGCAAAGGTTTCTTTCTGGCACTCCTCCCATGAAGTTCTAATTTCTACAGCCTCATTCTAGTGGTGCACTCATGCAGGTTGCCATCAGTAGTAGCAAGTCCTACTTTTGTAGGTCCCATAATGACATTCTGGGGTTCTTAGCGAGTTCTATCAGCATGTTGTGTTCTGTTCTTTTTGAGATGGCCTGGATAAGTTGGCAGGTGTTTGAAGTCTTCTCCACTTATAAATCATCCAGAGAGTGGAATGGTTAATTTCCAGTTGTTTTAGATCTTTTAAAATCCCTTCCCAGACTCATAAGCATCTATAATCATGTTTCTGAAAACCAAAGAGAGCTCTTTCAGTCTTGGCATAGTGACAACACACAATTTAGGAACAAAGAGCAAACCAAACTAACTGTCCGAGGTTTAATAATGCACGATCATCTCTAGTGACGTTCTAATCATTTGCACCCGATTCTAATTTGAGGTGTTTCAGGTGCACTTACTTCTTCCACATATGAAATTTGCATTTACAGGTACGTTTTTTTAAATTATACAATAAGCTGCAAAATGTCAATGTGGCATGATGTTTCTTATGCTGTATCATCTTTATTTATAGATACTGTTTAAAGGAAGATCAAATCTTGGTATTTCCACATACAGCATGGTAAAAAATAAAAAAGTATTTCATGGGATGAACTTCTTTTTTCACGTGATTGTATTTCAGTCACCTTGACTATTCAGTATTCAGTTACCAAATGTTATGATGAAATTGTTGCCACACTCTGCTCATTACTGCAGAGCTCTAACACTTCATCCAAAGAACAAATCCCCTTTCAGCAATGAGGCGCGCCTTCATTTTATTCAAGTGTTTTTGGAAGCAGACTAGCAGCATTACAAGGTGGACCTGTGCCAGAGTCAATAGCAGAACATGTAGGTGTTTCTCCTTCTCTCACCCAGGATTGGCGGATGACTGCCTCGTAAAGTGTGCCAGACTTCCCGGACGCCAAGTTCACAGTGATACTCACAAAGGAACTGTGGGTCTGTGTGCCATTTGTTCGTATTGCCAGGCTGCTGCCCTGATTTTTGTAACTGAAAAACAGTCAGACCAGGGTAGGGACAAGCCCTAGATGGGACACAAATCAATCAATCAATCAATCAATCAATCAATCAATCAATCAATCAGTCAATCAATCAACTTTATTTAAAGTGCATAAACACCATGCAGCATGGTCCCAATTCATAGTACAAATTATAAGAATGGAAGCTCAGCCCTGGAACACAGACAGGAACACCGATGGTTCCAAAAAGCACACGTTTATTTACAAAATGTCCACACAACACACAGTGCCCCTGCACCAAACATCCTCTTCATGGGCCCTCCAATGGTCCTGCACCACCTCCACTCCTCTCCACCGAGCTCTGTCCTCTTCCTCCCGACTCCAGCTTCTCAACTTTTGGAAGGCGGCCCCTTTTATGCTCACCTAGATATGCTCCAGGTGCCCCTGGATGAACTTCCTGGTGTGGCGGAAGTGGTGCACAAGCACCCGGAAGCACTCTGGGTGACCCTGGAATTCCTTCCGCCGGCACTTCCTGGTGTGGCGGAAGTGCTGGCTTCCAGGGCTTTAGGATCTAGCAGGCGCCCCCTGGCGGTGGCCATGAGCCCCTATAGGGTTGAGCTTCCCAGCTCGGTTCCCGTGACCCCACCATAGCAACCAGGGCAGCTGTCCTGTCGTTGCCCGGGGGAGGTATAATCCCTCTCCCGGTCCTTCCAGGCGTCCCAGCTGGGTATGGCGCCCAGCCACCCACTACAAAAGTAAGCAAAATAAAAACAAAAATAAAAAAAAAAAATCATAAATGTTGAAGGAATAATAAATAATAAAATTTATTTTTTAATGACCTTAAATATTAAAAGTTAAGGTATGTGTAGGTATAATAATAAAAATAATATCAATAATTTATAGATTTAAGGAATATTTCAAAGATGATAGTCTTGGCTGAATTGTAAAGCAGGTTGTAATGGAGGGAGTAATGGTAGGTTTTTAGTCTTGATTTAAGTAGTACTAGGGTGTTGTACCGTGTTAGCCATTATGGATGTAGTGAGAAGTCAAGCAAAATGACCCCTTTTATTGGCTAACTAGAAAGATTACAATATGCAAACTTGACTCAGGCCCCTTCTTCATGGTTCTTAATGAATTATTCAAAAATGATTTACTAGGTTTTACAAAAAAATCAGTTTTAATTATATATATGGCCTGTTGTGACTAACACTAGAAATCAAGATGATTCCATCTTGCCTGAAGAAGGGGCCTGAGTTGCCTCGAAAGCTTGCATATTGTAATCTTTCCAGTTAGCCAATCAAAAGTGTCTTGATTTAAAAATATCAACTGAGTGTACAAAAGCATTCTTTGGAGCACTAAGGTCAATGTCGGTTTACGTTCACCAGTTTGTTTAAGACCCCTGTGTTTGTGATATGGATAGAAACCATGAGTACCTGAAGAAAAATTACACAGAAAGTGAGAGAACATGTAAACACAACACCATGTGTGCCATAGCCAGGAAGAGAACCCTTGAACACCCGGCACTACCAGATGTATGTCATAGGTACATCAATCAACAGCAAACGCCATCTGTGTGGTGAAGTTGAGGAGACCATCAGCCACATAGAGTTCAGGTGCCTTGTACTGACCCTGTAAGAATATATTGAACGGCACAACAAGGTCAGTATGTGCCCGCACTGGGCATTATGTAAACAGCTGGGTGTTTCAATGGCAGACAAGTGGTACAAGCATATACCAGACACGGTCATTGACACTGAAGACTTTGTCATCATGTGGGACAAGACTATTCCCTCAGACTGTAATATCACCACTAATAGGCTGCTCAACATGTTCTATGACAAGAAGAGCAAGTCTTGCGTTTTCATCGATGTGATGATTCAAGATGATAGCAGCATCCTGAGAAAAGAGGCAGAGAAGATCATCAAATATAAAGACCTGGAGGTTGAGACGCATATGGAAAATTAGGGCAAGAGTGGCTCCAATAGTTGTGGGCACACTGGGAACCTTCAAGACCGAGTTCCAAAAGCAGCTGGACAAACTCCCATGTAGAGTCAGCACGAAAGAGATCCAGAAGATTGCACTCTTTGGCACAGCCCACATTCTTTGAGTAGTCTTCAGCCAAACTGCTTCTTCTTCTTCTTGTTTCGGCTGCTCCCGTAGGGGTCACCACAGCGGATCATCTTCTTCCATATCTTTCTGTCCTCTGTATCTTGCTCTGTCACCCCCCATCACCTGCATGTCCTCTCTCACCACATCCATAAACCTTCTCTTAGGCCTTCCTCTTTTCCTTTTCCCTGGCAGTTCTATCCTTAGCATCCTTCTCCCAATATACCCAGCATCTCTCCTCTGCACATGTCCAAACCAACGCAATCTCGACTCTCTTTGTCTCCAAATTGTCCAACTTGAGCTGACCGTCTAATGTCCTCATTCCTAATCCTGTTCATCCTCGTCACACCCAATGCAAATCTTAGCATCTTTAACTCTGCCACCTCCAGCTCTGTCTCCTGCTTTCTGGCTAGTGCCACCATCTCCAGCCCATATAACATAGCTGGTCTCACTACTGTCCTGTAGACCTTCTCTTTCACTCTTGCTGATACCCGTCTGTCACAAATCATTCCTGACACTCTTCTCCACCGATTCCACCCTGCCTGCACTCTCTTTTTCAAAGCCTGAGAGGTCCGGTTGACCTCTGGCGAATGCACCACTGAGATGAGGGCTGTGATAATAATAATAATAATTGGGTTATATGAAGACACAGTGGTTAGCACTGCTGCCTCACTAGATCAAGCATGACGGGTTCCAGTCCCACACCTGCATGTTGTCTCTATGGAGTATGCAAGTACTCATGGGTGGTTGCATGGGTTTTCTTACCCACAATACCCATAGACACACTGGTTAGGGTTCATGGTGGTCCAGAGTTTGCTGCCTCATATCTCCAAGAGCCTGAGTTCACACCTTGGCCTCCTTACTGTTTGTGTGAACTTTGTTTGTTCTCTCCATGTTCACCTGCTATAAAATGGTTGAAAACCCTTTCAGATGATAACATAGTAACAATGAGGATCTATAGAAGAAAGGGCAGAGCACACTTTAATATAGTGACGTCATTTATGTGTTATACACCTGCAGTATGTGATGGCCAGTGCGATTTTCAATGCTGTGATGTGCTGGACCAGTAACATCACTTCAAGAGAGGTCCACTGAATCAACAAGCTGAATAAAAAAGGCAGGCTCAGTTATGGGACACAGTAGTGGAGGAGAGAATGAGAATAAAACTGAGGGCCATTATGGACAATGCTACACATCCTCTCTATGATACACCAGCATTGAGGACTTGTAGCCATTGAATTATTCAGCAGATACCTTCATAATGCTAAAGGCCAGCTTAATGAAATTACAGAAACGTGCCAAAACAGCTGAAACTGCTGCTAA
This sequence comes from Polypterus bichir lapradei, assembly GCA_026402145.1. Taxonomy (NCBI): domain Eukaryota; kingdom Metazoa; phylum Chordata; class Cladistia; order Polypteriformes; family Polypteridae; genus Polypterus; species Polypterus bichir. The sequence goes on along the minus strand of JANRMT010062811.1, from coordinate 6,253,918 downwards.
ACTGGTCCCTTAGGGGTGAGTGAGTGAGTGTGTGCACACAAGTGTACCCTTTCATAGCCTGGTACCAGGCTTGGTTATGAGCATACATCTGCAATGGCTGACGGCCTCTTCCAGGCTTGGTTTCTAGTTTTCAACTCAAGCTACCAAGATAAGAACAATTTCACAATGACCACCCTGAACTGGACCAATGGATCAATGGGAAAAAGCAGCAAAGGATAAGATCTGCAAGTTAAGGAATGTGAGAATGCAGTGCATCATGGGTAAAGTCTTCTGGCTTGTAAACATAAGCTGCAAACTTGTAGTGTATTCATATGTAGCCTCGGGTACAAGGCAGAAACAAAACTTGGATGTGGCACCCATTGCACATGTTAATTCACAACTCAAATTCACAGATGTTAACATTTTTCTTTGTCATTGCTTGACATAAGTGCCTGGGAACCCCCCTTACCCCTTGAAGCCTAGCACTGACACCCTACAACGACACGTTCAGAAATCCCCCAATCTCCATTGGGAGAGTGTTTGGGATTGACGTTTATCTAAATGTAAGGAGCACACGCCTTGGTGTATGGAGCGTGTGCACTTTCACTTTCATAAACAGCATCCAGTGGGTAACGGTGCCCATTTAGTATCATCCAAGTTTGACGATGGGTTCTGGGTGGACGATGGTCCCACTCGGTTTGCGGAGCACTCGGCCATTAACTTTCATAAGCGATTGCCTATACTGCCTAATGAGTTGACCGGTTCTGGGTGGAGTATTCTGTTAACTTTTGTGTGCCAATGAACATTCAACATGTCACCACTCTCTAGTGTTGTATAACGTTAAAAAAGCTGTCCTGTGCACTGCTTATTTCCCATTACCTGTTTTCTAAATTACACAAACTGATCCTGAGCAGTTGCTGAAATTGTGTAATCATGTTGCACGTATTCACACAAGATTCAGTATGGAATGATCATAAGTTTTTGGGCCGGACCTATAAGATGAACACCAGTAAAATGAAAGTTGTGAGCATTATTGCACTGGCTGCAGGGTTCATAAAGCATTTCGATTCCATTCCAATCAAACATTTTATCTTGTTTGTGCATCCATTATTCTGTTCCTGACTGGACATCTTCATCATCGGCCTAGCAAGTCCGATGACGTTAATTATTCAGATTGAGAAAGAGATGTTTGGCACACAGGGCCAGATATGGAAAACAGAGTAAGCATGGCATCTCCTCAAACCTACAATTTTGCAGAATAGCCTTGGCAATCTGTTTAGTGCAATCCAGAAGGTTGGTGGTTTGAATCCCCGCTACTGCCAAAAGAGGTCCTACTTCTGCCTTGCCCTTAAGCAAGGCCCTTAACCTTCAATTGCTCCAGGGGTGCTGTACAATGGCTGCCCCTGGACTCTGACCCCAAGGGGTATGCAAAAACTAACAAATTCCTAATACAAGAAATTGTATAAGGCGAAATAGAGAACAAAAAAAAAATTAGGAGATTGATCAACAGCTTTCCTCTCAGCCATAAATGTCAAAGTAAATTGACGTAACATTACCAGGGCATGTGGGTCTTTGAGGGTTGTAATCAGTATGGACTGCCCTTGGTGCCATAAACATGTGTGCATATCATCTTGCCAGCACTGGTGCGTACTTTGATTTTCTTTGGTGTTGAATTGCTGTTTGTACTGTGGTTCATAGTGATGCACTCAAGTTTCATCCCCAGTTAGGAAGTGATTCTTAAATTTCTCCCAATATGATGACATTAGATCAAGATCCACCTTGTAATGTTGGCTGCGGTGGTGCTTCATTCCAGGAGTCCCCCAATGTGCAGAGACCTTGTTCATTTTAAATTATCCATGAAGAACACATTCAAATGACCAATAACTTATTAATATAGTGTCTGCCTTGTCAGGCACCATTAACCTTCAGTTTTCTGCAGTATGATTGGATTATGATACCCACAGATTATGATTTGCTCCTCAGCAGCATCATTTTGTTTTTGTGGTATGTGAAGTAGACTGGTCCTTATATAGAAGTGAATTCAGAAAATATTCAGACGTCATCATTTTTTCTGAACTTTATTCTGCGGTGGATTTATTCTGAACTTGAGACATGTCTCAGTTTTACCCATCATTCTACACTAAATAACCCAGGAGTCCCCAACTCCAGTCCTGGAGGGCCCCAGTGGCTGCAGGTTTTCATTCTTAGGGCTCGTTTATACTTCACGCTCAGAACGCGTACGGCACACATCATGGCTGCCACGTGTTCCCTGCGTCCATTTGACGCGTCCTTTGAGCAGGTCCTCAGAAATTAATGCGACGCCTGCGCGAGTCGGGGGGCGCAGTGTGATAAAAGTTGGAATATGACGTCAGGGTATCTATTTACTATCTACATGTGACAGAAAGCCGCAGGGCCGGATTTAGATGAAAAGAGGCCCTAGGCTATTCCACTTATGAGGCCCTTTCACCTCCCATTTTTAAGTTTGTTCAAATTGCTAACAATTTGAATGTAGGCCCCTCTTGATCTTGAGGCCCTAGGCTGAAGCCTAGTTAGCCTATAGGAAAATCCGGCCCTGGAAAGCCGCTATGCGGATCCTACGAGATCGGTATGCGCGCTTCGATGTTTGATGAATGGTTCGATGTGGTAAAGCAAAATGGTGCTTTTATATTCAAGCGTCGCATATTTCCGATCGTAATGACATGATTGATTTTAAAAGTCTCACATACCATCTTTTGTGCCGTCTTTTTTTCTGGGGCTTCCTCCTGATCTGACAGCAATAGATCGCCACACAGAACAAATTAAAAGTATGATATTCCAACTCTCTGCACATTTAGAATCCTTAGATTTATAATTGATATCACTTTCATGATGAAATGCATTAAAGTATGTATGTTACATTTTACAAATAAATCGTTAACTTTAAATAATGAATGTTTAAATGTTTAAATAATAAATACTGGTAATAATTACACACATGGGGAGACACGGTGGCGGAGCGGTAGCACTGCTCTCTCGCAGGGAGTCACGTCGCTGGTATTCCCTGCCTGGAGTTTATTTGTTGTCCTGCTGGGTTTCCACGCTGTGCTCTGGTTTCCTTACAAAGATGTGCAGATTTGGTGACACTAAAATGATATCAGTGTGCTTGTGTCTGCTTGTATTCACCTTGTGATTAGCTGATGCCCGTCCAGGGATTTTTTCAGTCTCGTGCCCAATGCTTGCTGGAATGAGCACATCCCTGGATTGATGGATTTAATCATTAAACATCCTTTTCAGAGATATCGCGTTAACGTGTCATCGGAATTTAATGGGTGTTCCAGGCAATTCACAACACAGCGAAGCCAAACCTGTTTGCACCGTGATAATATCTTGCACTGCCACCTGGTGGATTCCTCCAGATTTACGTAAAGTACGCGCACAAGTATAAATAGTCAAACGCTAGCGTAGCAGGAGCGTCCGCTGGAGCATGCGTCACGTCGCATGAGGTATAAACCCGGCCTAACCCTTTTCTTAATTAATAACCTGTTTTTGCTGCTAATTAAATTCTTTTGAATTAATTTTAATTGACATTTTTTTGAGATTTGTTCCACTGAATTGCTTCATTTCTTTCCTTACATGGCACCCAAACAGAAATGAAAGGTGAAGGGAGTGAGCCGACAAAAAACCAAGTCAGGGCCTCAAACTCTAACCAAGTTGCCCAATTAGGTGCCGAGTCTTATCGTTAATTAAACTCGTTCTTTAATTCCATGGCTTGTTGCTGCTGCTTTCATTGTGCAATGGCAGACATTTCTGAAATTGTTGATGTTCTCTTTTCTAAGAGCAGATCAGCATTCCTGAGACCTTCACCTTTCTTTATTTTCAGATATTGTATGATGGACACAGTTTGCCAGTCATATTTTGACTCATTTTTGTTAAATTAAGGAGAAAAACAGAAATTAAGTGGTCTGAGTCTTCAAGAGCCAGTCAATTAAAATGAATGCAAAAGAAATTAATTAGCAGCAAAAACAGGTCACTAATTAAGAAAAGGGTTACAATGAAAACCTGCAGTCACTGAGGCCCTCCAGGACTGGAGTTGGGGACCCCTGCAATAACCCATAATGTTAATTGAAAACATGTTTTCAGAAATGTTTGCAAATTTATTAGAAGTCAAAAACTGAAATCTCTCATTCATAGAAGTATGCAGACCCTTAATTCAGTACTTTGTAGAATTCTCCTTGGCAGCAATTCCAGTTCTGAGTGTTCTTGGGTAAGTTTCTACAAGTTTTGCATACCTGGGTTTGGGCAGTTCATCCTAGTCTTTCTGACAGATCCTCTCGAGCTCCATTAGATTGGATGAGAAGGATCTGTAAACTGTCATCTTCAGGTCTTTATGGAGTTCAAGTCTGGGCTTTGGCTGGAACATCAAGGACATTCAGAGGCCTGTCCCGGAGCCAATCCAGCATTGTCAGGGCTGAATGCTTCACGTTATTGTCATGCTGAAGGGTGAAATATTGTCTCAGTCTGAGATTGTGTGCACTCTGGAGCAGGTTTTCTTCATGGACCTCTCTGTATTTGACTGCATTCATCCTTCCCTCAATTGTGACCAGTCTCCCTGTCCCTGAGAAGCACCCCAATGTCTTGGTACTGTCACCATCATGCTTCACCACAGGGAAGGTATTAGGCAGGTGATGGGCAGTGACTGGTCTTCAGCAGACATAGTACTTGGCATTCTGCTAAAGAGATGAATTTTTGTATCATCAAACCAGAGAATCCTTCTCCTTGTACTCTCAGAGTCCAAGTGGGCTGTCATACATGGCTTCCTTCTACCATAAAAGCCTGATTGATGGAGTGCTAGTAGTCCTTCTCCCATCTCAGCAAAGGACTTCTGAAGCTCTGTTAAAGTGACCATTGCATTCCTGACCATCGTCCTGACCTTATTGCCTATTAAATCAGTTTGTATGGCCATTGCTAGGAAGACTTTTGGTCTTCCAGACTGCTTCCATTTAACAATTATTGAGGGCCCCTGGAAACATTGAAAGTTTAAAAACAGTTTTATCCCCTTGCCCTGATCTTTGCCAGACCTCCAATTTGATTGCAGAGGCCTACAGGGAGTTCCTCTGGCTTTATTGCTTAGTTTTTGTTTTCTTGACAGGCAGTGTGAATTGTGGGACCTTAGAGACACAGGTAGACATGTGATGTCCAATCAATTTAATAAACTCCAGTCAAGTTCTAGACTTATCTCAAGGAGAATTTAAGCAAACAGGATACACCTTTCCATAATTTAAAGTGCCTCTGCAAAAAGTGTGAATGCCTAAATAAATGAGAGATTTCAGTTTTGATTTTTAATAAATTTTAAAGTACAGATGTGAACAGTAAAATCAGAAGAGCTAATCACTGTGCCACCGTGTAGCTGTGCATTCATATGCTGTGTATCTCATGAACAGGGAGGGAGGCAGGCTCCTCTTGAGATCCTACCTCCAGAATACATAAACACAATAATAAAAATGTTTGTTTTCTAATTATGCGTGTATAAATGGGTGCTTTATAATTATGCATTGCTCATTTTATTATTTAGATTATTTTCTGCAAGCTAAACCCAGAAATAATTAGGTGGCTGTGCTCAATCTGCATTTGTCTGGTAAAGTAAAACTGGCAGAGTTCAGGTCAAGGTTTGAAAGTGGAGTCTTCCTGCAGGCTGAAGTGCCCGTTAAGAATGAGTTACTGATAGCCTTGGACACTCGGTATTTTTCCACTCCAATCGTGAACCAAAATAGTCCCAGGCTGCCCATACTTTTCATATTTGCTGTGTACTGGATTTCTTCGAGGGGTCCTGCAACAGAGCTTTCTCTTAAAGAGGCAGAGTGTGTGAGTGGTTTGGGTCTCCTGTATTTTGGATGAAATGTAGGAAGTTTGCAAATCCCTTTCTACTTCTGCATAAATATGGCCTAAAACCTGACCAGATTTTTACTAAAAACTAGATAAAGCAAACACAATTAAACAAATGACAGAAAACATTAGGCCTACACTTATTCATTTATTTATTGGGGGGAATGATCCAATGTCGCATATTTGTGTGTGAAAACTTTTTTCAGTAACTGATATGACCCCCTTGTGCAGCAATAACGTCAGCTAAACATTTCTGGTCTGAGCTGATCAGTTCTGCACAATCAGCTTGAAGGAGTTTCAGCAGAATTGGTGCAGCTCAGGGATGTTGGCAGGCTTCCTTATGCGCCAAGGGGGGCTCAGAATTAACTAAACATTCCATCCAGAGCAGATCCCTTTTAAGTCAATGAAAGAACAAAGAGTGCACCGGAGGATAAAATACAAGTTTTTATTGCGGCCAGTTATAACCCAATCATGACGACTGCAATGGGAAACCTACCAAGAAGCAATAGTGCATATCTATCTATCTATCTATCTCTTATATTGTGCCTTATCTATCTATCTATTATATAGTGCCCTATCTATCTATCTATCTATCTATCTATCTATTACATAGTGCCTTATCTATCTATCTATCTATTATATAGTGCCCTATCTATCTGTCTATCATATAATGCCTTATCTATCTATCTATTATATAGTGCCTTATCTGTCTATCTATCTATCTGTCTATCATATAATGCCTTATCTATCTATCTATTATATAGTGCCTTATCTGTCTATCTACTGTGACGTACAGCCGGGTCCCATGCCCGGTCGGGACGCCCCTGCTGCATATGTTTCGGGGGAGCCATCATGGACAGCTCAATACCTCCCCCGGGATGCTAGGTGGCAGCCTCCCTGGCCAATGTTCATTTCCCACCCTCCCGTGGCTCCATGGGACATGGAGTCCTCTACAGCCTGGTTGGGAGAGGGGGTGGCCGCTAGGGGGCGCTGCCACGACTCAAGAGCCTGGCTAGACGAATCTTCAGCCCCACCCGGAGGTGCAATTAGGACCAGGTGGTCAAGCACCTGGAACACTTCCGGGTGGGGTATAAAACGAGCCAGCCTCCACCACTGAGTGGCCAGAATCGGGAGGAAGAGGACGAGGTTGCCTGGGAGGAGTGGTGGTGGTGCCAGGAAGGGTTGTTTGTGCTGTATTTTGTGCTTTTGGAACTGTGTTGGGCCTGTGGGACATGGGGAAGATGTGCCCACGGCTGAAGAACTAAAAATAAAAGCCTGTTTGTTTTACACGTGCCTCTGTGTAAGTCTGTGCCGGGTTGGGCGCTATATAGCGCCTTTTACACTATCTATCTATCTATTGTCACACACGTGCAATTGGGAGGCAGCTACAGGGCCTGAATAATAGTAGTACCACACTAGACCAGGGGGTGACGAGCTGCACTAACTTTCTCTCTCATTCCTCTGCAGACCATCTACAGGAAATCCCACTAGGTTCTGGCCCCATTGATGACATCACTTCTGGTACCAGGCACCATTGATGACATTATGTCCAGTCCTGAAGACGCCACTTCTGGGTCCGGCGCTATTGAGGGTGTCATTTCTGGTCTCGGTGACATCACTTCCGGTCCCAATGATGTGACTTCCTGTGCTGGCCTTTAAAGTCGTCATGCTCTCACAATCAAATCAGTTCTGTTTTGGACATTGTACCATTCACATCTCACCAAAATTACCCATTTTGCAGCCACGGATATTATATGGGTGGCTGCCCCAAACCTTTGATGTTTCCTGTGTCTTATTGTGTCAGTGGCGTAGTCGGCAGGCTGGATGCCTAGAAGAAACAGGGACAGGACCTGAACATTAAGCAGGTGGGAGAGTACCAGGGCAGGGGTTTCCGAGCGGGGGGTTTGTCCCGTGGTCTGGAAACATCCGGTGCAGGTTCTGCTCCCAATATACTTAAATGGAATATCAATGAAACAAATGGATCCTGCCAACTACGCCATCTATCTCACCTTGCATATCTATCTATCTATCTATCTAGAATAAATCAAAACAACCAATTCCCCCAAGCGCAATCTACATTGGGTTCACATACACGATTGAAATATAACATTATCAACAGTAAAAATTAATAACAGAAAATAATCTTTTAAACCAAGACAAACAATATAACAGCAAAACATTACTAAACAAATCAGCATGGCTCAGACCTTGAAATATTTGCCTGCTCACATGGACACTGGCTGACATCCAGCCACAACAAAAGTATGCTGCCAAAGTCCACTGGCGCAAGTGAGATTTAGCAGTTGGTGTCTAATAACCTGGCTCAGTGTCGAGGGTAAAAAATAAAATACAAATCGGCTCAACACCAGAGTGACCGCATGGGCATTTACCATCTGCTAAGCCCATAAGTCATGGCTAAAGGGCAATGGGGATCCTGTAGCACAGGAAAGTTAGAATTCTTGGATTAGGTTTCTTCTGGTCAAAGTCTTCAAATAATAGAGTGTCAAAAGGAAAAAGACAGCAGCCTTTCCTTATTTCTTGTAGAGTTTTCTATAAAACAAGCAAGAGTGTAATTGCTAAGAAGTTTTTTTTTTGATGCTGAATTCATTTTTTCAAATGTTTCCACCCAGCAGCACAGCATGACCATATACTAGTAACTTTGATCTTTTGTCTATAAACATGAACAACGTTTCACTTTATAAAATGGCCAAAGATGAATGAACCATACAGAAACTGAGTATCCATCAATGGCCTTTATTTTGAACAGATGTACATTTGTATTCCGAACCTCCAAAACGCCATGCTAGTTCATCCTTTCCTCTGGATTTGGCCACATGTTCTCATCTACATCACATTTCATGCTCTTTTGTTGTAATCGCTCTGGGGAAGTATCTTCTAGCATGCCTAGTCCACCCTTGGCACTGCTCAGGACAAATGTCTTGCTGTCCAGCATTCATGTCATCCAGTAAGAGCATTTGGACATGTGGTTGGTGGTCATAGCTTCTACCTCTGTGCAGAAAAGAATTCCTATGTCGGGTCGGATATGTTGGCAAAGAAAGTGAGGTACATTCTGGGGTGACTGAAGCTGAGGGGTGGAATGCCACATTATCCCACACCGCAACAAATATCAGAGCATCTTTCCTGCTGTTCCTCTGTTGTCTTCTGGTACAAATATCCTTCATAGTTCATTTGACACTGCTGCACAATTGTGATGTTGGCCCCTCTCTGGCCTGGGATTTGCATCATTGCTCTTTGCCCAGTTATATTTCATGACTATTGATGATCCGGGTTCAAAAAGGTGTCAAGGCCACGGGAAAACTAGGCAGCATATGTGACTAAAAATGCACACAGTAATACAGATGCAGTCTCACTAGCACTTTGCTCCATTCCAACATGGTGTGCTTTGATTTGTGTTCCACAGTTACTGCAGCACAACCTAATATTTTCTTTGCCTTTTAAATTGCTTATGCACATTGATAATTAAATAATAACAATGTACAGTCGTGTCAATGTAAACCCCAAACCCTTTTTTAGTCTTCTTGTAGGACATCGTTACCCAACTTGTATTTATAATTAATGTACCCTATGCGTATTTTCTTTCTATTTTTCTACATTAAATTACTTTTTCAAATTGTTCAACTAGCTTTGAAAATTGTCCAAATCATTTACATGTTTTTACTGCATCTCTAGTTACCCGTTGTTACAGTAAGTGCCAGGCAGGATTATCTGACATCCCACCCAGGAGAAAAGGGGAACCCCTGCAGTGAAGGGAACACAGAATTCAATGGACTGGCATTCTGTCTGGGATGGGTATGGGACATTTAACCCAATAGGAGGAAAAAAGAATTTTCTTGTTCCCCACACACTTGATGGCAGCCTCCCAGGACCATGGTAACTTGCAGGGCATGATGGGAACTGTAGTTCTGTGAATCGGCCCTGTTGTGTCTCATGGGCTCAAGCACTTTCAGCTACTGTTTCTATGAAAATGTGCTACTTAAATAAATGTTGTTGTTGTTGTTGATGGGTGATGCCAGGTGGTGCTGCGGGGGATTTACGATCCCTGTTTTCAGGGACTTCCGGGGAGTCAGAGTCGGAAGGAAGGAAGGAAGGCAACACTCACTGGAGGGAGGTGGACGGAGACAGAAGAAAAGAGAAGGAAGGAAGAATCGTAATTTATTAGTGCTACTTCTGTAGAAACTCTTGTCATGTATTTTTATAATAATAACCTCTGTTTTGAACCCATTGTATTTGTGTTGGTTGTGTCCAGGGTTTGGGGCTCGGTGGCGCCCCCTATCTGTGACATTGCACAGTTTTAGTGACTTCAGTGAATTTCTGTACTTTATTATCTACTAGCTGTTCCCCGCGGCTTCACCCGTGTAGTAGTGAAACAGGACAAACTTTAAAAATCAATAAAATGAAGTAATAATTTGTATTGAAAAGAATTTATAATTGATAGCTTTCGTATTCCGAGAGCCTCTTGATATAAAATATTTTTGGTTTTACTATTGGGGCGAAAAAGTTGGCAAGGTATCTCTGGGCAAGCAGAAAGTGGGTACACTCTAACGTCAAACGTTGCCACTGTATCTGATCGTGTTCATCTCTGGTGGGAAAGCGCCCCCCACGTCGAGAGAGAACGTGGCCGTGATATCTCTGCCAATGAGCAGGTACCCCCTAACACACACGCAGCTCTCCAAAACATCAAATGTTAGTTTTTAACAATCTCTAGATGATAATATCTGCTGAACAAACAGGTATTGCTATCAAAGTGGAGGCAAGGTACACTCGAGAGGCAGAGCGACTTGAACGGATGCTGGTGCATGAGTGTGGAGGACCCTGCCCGGCTCCCCACTCCTTAGGTCCCGTCTCTCCCTCCCCTTGGCTCGCAGCCTCTCTCTCTCGGATTCGTGCGAATAAATCGAAACCACACCCAAACTATAATGCTTAGCACAATGAGAGACGTCGACAAATTAACTGGAATGTTCAAGCAAATCATAGAAGAAAACCTGATCTAAATCCGTTAAGAAGTTCTCTTGTGAAAAGCGGACAGACAGACAGACATTAGTCATGGCCGAAATTATTGGTACCCCTGGAATTTTCCCAGAAAATGCACCATTTCTCCCAGAATATTGTTGCAATTACAAATGTTTTGGTATACACGTGTTTATTTCCTTTATGTGCATTGGAACAACACAAAAAAAAAACTAAATTTGACATCATTTCACACAAAATTCAGAAACCAGGCTGGACAAAATTATTGGCACCCTCAACTTAATATTTGGTTGCACGCCCTTTGGAAAAAATAATTGAAATCAAGCGCTTCCTATAACCATCACCAAGCTTGTGACACCTCTCAACTGGAATTTCCGACCACTCTTCTTTTGCAAACTGCTCAAGGTCTCTCAGATTTGAAGGGCGCCTTGTCTCAACAGCAATTTTGAGATCTCCCCATAAGTGTTCAATCGGATTTAGATCCGGACTCATTGCTGGCCACTTCAGAACTCTCCAGCGCTTTGTCTTCAACCATTTCTGGGTGCTTTTAGAGGTATGTTTGGGGTCATTGTCCTGCTGGAACACCCATGACCTCTGACGCAGACCCAGCTTTCTGACACTGGGCCCTACATTGCGCCCCAATATCTTTTGGTAGTCTTCAGATTTCATGATGCCTTGCACACAGTCAAGGCATCCAGTGCCAGAGGCAGCAAAACATCCCCAAAACATCTTAGAACCTCCACCATGTTTGACTGTAGGTACTGTTGTTGTTCTTTTCTTCGTAGGCCTCATTCCGTTTTCTGCAAACAGTAGAATGATGAGCTTTACCAAAAAGCTCTACCTTGGTCTCATCTGTCCACAAGACGTTCGCTCAGAAGGATTTTGGTTTCGTCAAGTACATTTTGGCAAACTCCAGTCTGGCTTTTTTATGTTTCTGTGTCAGCAGTGGGGTCCTCCTGGCTCTGCTGCCATAGCGTTTCATTTCGTTCAGATGTCGACGGATAGTTTGAGCTGACACTGTTGCACCCTGAGTCTGCAGAACAGCTTTGAATATGTTTTGAAGTTGATTGGGACTGTTTATCCACCATTTGGACTATCCTTCATTGCAGTCTTTTATCAATGTTTCTCTTCCGTCCACGTCCAGGGAGATTAGCTACAGTGCCATGTGTTGTGAACGTCTTGATTATGCTGCACACACTGGAGAAAGGAACATGAAGATCTCTGGAGGTGGACTTGTAGCCTTGAGATTGTTGATATTTTTCCACAATTTTTGTTCTCAAGTCCTCAGACAATTCTCTGCTCTTCTTTCTGTTCTCCATCCTTAGTGCGGCACACTCAGACACACAACACAAAGGCTGAGTCAACTTTTCTCCATTTTAACTGACTTCAGGTGTGATTGCTATATTGCCAGCACCTGTTTCTTGCCACAGGTGAGTTCAAACGAGCATCATATGCTTGAAATAAAACGATTTACCCACAATTTTGAAAAGGTGCCAATAACTGTGTCCGGCCCATTTTTGGAGTTCTGTGTGACATGTTGTCAGATTTGGCTTTTTTTCTCTGTATTTTTGTATTGTTCCAATGCACATAAAGGAAATAAACATGTGTATACCAAAACATTTGTAATTGCAACAATTTTCTGGGAGAAATGGTGCATTTTCTGGGAAAAATTCCATGGCTGGTGATAATTTCGGCCATGACTATATGCTCCAATAAATGCAGAGTCTCTTATTGTCGCCGGTCTCTAACAGTAGCCAGGTCTTTGATATTTGCCTACTAGTGTACATTGTAAGCGTCTGTATCTTTATTGACGTCTGTAATACATGTGCATGTCAGCACGTTGCATATATAAGAAATACGGATATACCTTCACGACGTCTGATGGTGACATGGATCGTGTCTGCATGGGATGAAATCTCAATGATTTGATGATTCGGGAATCTTTCAAAAATTATGGCATCACCAATTCTACTGACAGCAGTGAGGATTCATTAATTCATTGCCTCAAAGAAAATCAGCTATGTTTTGAAGAAAGAGAGAAATTGTTGGCAGCAAGAATTCAAAGCGTCGTGACAAACCTGGAAGAAGAGGAAGACGATAATGAACTGGACGGATTCGGATGACGAATAGCAGCGAAAGGTACAGAAAGACATTGCCATTTATCTTTAACAGTCTTATGCAGCATGTGAAATTCAAATAAAGTAACTGTTTCTAATATTAGCCGATATTTTTGTGAACCTACCTGTACCGACACGCGCAAAAAAATATTGCGTTCTGAAGGTTTTTGTTAATAATGGCCGGTCTCTAATAGCAGCCTGTCTCTATTAAGCACCAGGAGCCAAGGCTAGTTTTGCAAATAAACGCATATATGGTATTATATATATATAGATTCCAGAATGAATGTGATAAATATAAATTATAAAAAGTGTCAATAGTGGCAGTTGCTTCTCAGTTGGATTGTTTTAGACATCAAAACATGTCAGAATTATCTAACTGTGCAAGTCATCACATGCACATTGTGGACTCTGAGATGAATTTGACAAAAGTCCCGAAGAAAAGTTAGGGCACCAATGGGGTCTCCCAGCTTAATATACAGAACAAAAATATCTTGAAAATACAGCCTGGAAACAGCTCTCTTTAAAGGTAGGGTCTGGCTTTGGGGAATTCAGCACTGATCGCTGTCCTGGTCCAAAACAAGATCCTACATTTCGTTGGTTTCAAATTGGTCAGGTCAGAAAGGGCGGGGCTTCTCTTTCTCAATTGCCTTCATTGGGCGTCTTCTTGGCACTATGAGAGAAACAAAAAGGAAACAAGACTGTTAGTTACAGGGACCCCTCTCGTCCTGGTGGGGTATCACATACCTCAGATGAACCTGGAAGATGATCCTCTGATGCGCATACGTGACAACATATCAAAATCTGTCAATCCTGTATTTCACTAATTACAGTGACACAGAATTATTGTAATGTCTCCTAAAGTAA
>JANRMT010062811.1:6225657-6240097 GCA_026402145.1 Polypterus bichir lapradei | reverse complement strand
GGGAGCCGTGTCATGTACACATGCTTTAGGGACCCCTTCAAGGCTCTGTCAAGGTGAGTGATTCCATCCCAGAGAGAGAGGGCGCTGTCACTAACTTCCTCTTCTTTTTCCACACAGTCCTAGATGGATCCAGCTTGAAGGACACCTAAGTCAACTTCCATCCTGCTCCGATAGCCCTTCTCCTTCTGGACATGCACAAATATATTCCAGCCATATGTAGATATTGCCTGTCACATGATGAACTTACAAAATAATGCAGCATCTTGATTAAGAAGATGATTGCCTATTTGTTTATATCTTCACGGAAATCCTTTTTTTCTTTCAATGTTATAACTAGACAGGTGCACCAAGTAGGTGTCCCAACACTTGAACCTGTGTCTGCTTCTTCTTCCAACAGAGTATTGTAAAGCACATCTATAGACATTGAGTGCAACTGAATTTGTACAATTTATGAACATGGAGGAACCTGCTCAGGCAGATATTGAATTTGGGCAACACCCTGTTTCGTACCGCAAGCTGCAAGTAGTAAGTCTGTGATAAGCAGAATATCGCTACGCTTTCCACTCACGGGACGGAAGGACAATCCCGACCGCTTTTATATAGAAGGATACCAGAAATTATACGGTAAAATCAAGTCCTGACTAATACAATGCAATTCAATACAATTTATTTTTATATAGCCCAAAATCACACAAGAAGTGCCACAATGGGCTTTAACAGGCCCTGCCTCTTAACAACACCCCAGCCTTGACTCTCTAAAAAGACAAGGAAAATATCCCAAAAAACCCTTGTAGGGAAAAAATGGAAGAAACCTTAGGAAAGGCAGTTCAAAGAGAGACCCCTTTCCAGGTAGGTTGGGCGTGCAGTGGGTGTCAAAAAGAAGGGGGTCAGTACAATAAAATACACAGAATAGAACAAATCCTCAATACAGCATAAAAATAAAAATTTTAGAAGTACGGAGTAGAACAGTAGATGATATCACATAATATGATTTGGATTTGTTTAGAGTCCTGGAGACCTCATCCATCAAGCTGCCTCCCCCATTTGGCCATTCCACAGCTGAAATAGTGTTAATCCAATGAAACAACCCCTCTTTCCCACGATTCCTGCGATCCTCCATCAGGGATGACTTTACCATAGGCAGGCAAAACAACTTGGTAGGTGGGCCGTGGCACCAAGTGCCACATTTGAGTACCAAGAAGAGAAACAGAATAGGTGAGGGTTAGTATTCAGTTATAACTATCGTATTACTTATGTTTTAATGCTAATGACTAACGACAGAGATGCAGTCTGTAGAGTTAATCAGCAGCTCTTGTCAGGATATGCTAAACTGAAGTAGTGAGTCTTCAGCCGGGTTTTAAAGGCTGAGACTGAAGGGGCATCTCTTATAGAAGCAGGAAGACCATTCCACAGTTTAGGGGCCCTGTAACTAAAGGCTCGACCTCCCACTGTTATTTTATTAATCCTCGGAATCATAAGCAGACCGACATCTTGAGATCTTAATGTGCGCTCTGGTTTGTAAGTCATGATAAGTTCAGACAAGTAAGCCGGACCTTGGCCATTTAATCCTTTATATGTTAAAAGGAGGATTTTGAAATCTGCCCTAAACTTAACCGGGAGCCAGTGTAAGGATTTAAGAACCGGAGTTATGTGTTCGTATTTTCTTGTTCTTGTAATAATTCCTGCAGCAGCATTAACTGGAGGCTGTATAAAGAACAGTTTGAACATCCAGCGAACACCACATTGCAGTAGTCAATCCTACTAGAAATAAATGCATGAATTCATTTCCCAGAATCCTGTTTATTTAGAAAATGCCTTAATATCCGCGGGAGAACTTATCTGCGAGTATATGCGGTAATTGTAATTGTTGTGATTAATGGTGCATTTTCTATTCAGCCCAAATAGAGGAAAAAATTATGGAGTCACTCAACGATGAGGAAAAAATTATGGAATCACCGGGTAATTTGTATTTCTATGACAAAAAGCTACACAAGTCTAAATAGGCCATTTAGTCTGCTGTTAAAAGTCAGTGTTTGCAGACCTTATTGAGCTATTGCACCTCACTGACTGACAGGAAACAATTGAACTCTCAGTTGAAACGATGGAAAGGATTATAAAACTCCTTCAAGAAGGTAATTCAGCATGGAATGTGGCAAAAGATGTGGGTTGTTCCCAGTCAGCTGTGTCTAAAATTTGGAGCAAGTACAAACAAAATGGGAAGGTTGGAAAAGGGAAACACATAGGTAGACCAAGAAAGATGTTAAAGCATCAGAACAGAAAACTCAAAGCAACGTGCCAGGACAATAGGAAATGTGCAACAAAAGAAATGGAAAAATACAAATGGGCAGTAACAGGTGTCAATGTTTGTGGCCGAACTGTAAGAAATCGGCTGAAAGAAATGGGATCTACGCACAGAAAAGCTAAATGTAAACCGTCATTAACACCTAAACAGAAGAAAACAAAGTTATAGTGGGCTAAGGAGAAGCAGTCATGGACGGTGGATGACATGATGAAAGTGATATTCAATGACGAATCTACATTGGCCAAGGAGATAATGCTGGAACTTTTATTTTGTGCCATTGTAACGAAACATAACAAGGAAATTTCCACACTTATTGCTGATATGGGGTTGCATATCAGGTAAAGGACCAGGGGAAATGGCAATCATAACCTCTACAGTAAATGCACAGGTGGAAATTAAAACTTTGGACACTTTTCTCGTTCCATCAATCCAAAGTAGGTTTGGCGATGATGAAGTCATTTTTCAGGATGATAATGCATCTTGCCACAGAACAAAGAGCGATTCTTCAGGAAAGGCACATCAACTAAATGGCATGGCCAGTAAAGAGTCTGGATCTCAATCCGATTGAAAATTTAAGGTGGAAATCGAACAAAATGGTCCATGACAAGGCTCCATCCTGCAAAGCTGATCTTTCAACTGCTTTATAAGAAAGCTGGAACCTGATTGATGAAGAATATTGTTTGTCATTAGTGAAGTCCATGCCACAAAGAATTCAAGATGTCATAAAAGCCAGAGGAGGTGCAATAAAGTACTAATTGTAATTTTTGGGTTAAATTTTTCCTCATTGTTGAGGGATTCCATAATTTGTTCCATCTACTTGGTTTGAACAAAAAATATGCCATTAATTACAACAATTTCATTTAATTTTTTGAGGTATGTTTTACAAAGCCACCATGTTCAGCTCTTAAATAGTTTTATGTCATATCTGTGATTTGTTTTTCTGCAGCAAAGTAAAAAGAGCTGAATGAACATCCTCCAAGTGTAGTGATTCCATAAACTCTGCCAAGGGGATGTAGCAGTGTTTCATGTAATGAGCCTAAGCAACTCTGAAGGATTTTTGAAAGCATGTTTTGTTTTTGTCTTCTACTCCAGTTTGTCAAGATTTTCCACTCATTAACCCACATTTCAAAGATAATACAGTATGTGTTTGGCTAAATGGTGACGCTTACTATAATAAAATTTGTCATCTAGAAGTCTGATGCTGTCATTATAGGCTCCATTTCATTCAACTGGAAATGCAGGATTGCTGCAAATGGGGTCAGAAAAAAAATTAATGGAAAAAAATGTTTTCCAATACCAGTTATCAAGAGCAGGGCTGCATGGAAGCTGGAGCCAATCCTAGCAAGCATCAGGCACAAGGTAGGAAACCCTGGTTAGGCGCCAGGCACTGAGGTTGGGAGAATGTATTTATTTATAAAGTGCTGCGGTGGGCTGGCGCCCTGCCTGGGGTTTGTTTCCTGCCTTGTGCCCTGTGCTGGCTGGGATTAGCTCCAGCAGACCCACTGTGACCCCTGTAGTTAGGATATAGTGGGTTGGATAATGGATGGATGGATTTATAAAGCACTTTAAAAACAACATCAAGGCTGACCAAAGTGCTGTACAATAAAACCCAACATGCATTGAATGTGTTGAAACAGACCATTGCCACATCCAACAGATGATAAACCACCTCAGGATCCCAGATTAGGACCCAAGTGCAGCCGTGCAACCTCAGCACCACACTACTTTGAATGGAATGGAACAGTGTGAGGTTTTGTACAGTGGCTGGAGTGCCAATCCTGCCACCAAACCCCAAGTTTTTCCTGCAAGTTAAAGGACCTGCTTGCAGGTTAACATCATACCAAGGACGGAGCAATTGCAGGTTAAGGGCCATGCTCAAGTCACTTCTGGCATTTATGGGATTCGAAAAGGCAACCTTCTGATTGTCAGCGCAGATCCTTAGCCTCAGAGTTACCGCTCCACCTCAGGGTGAGAATATAAACAACTAGCTGTGACAGCATTTATTTATTTATTTATTTATTTATAAAGCACTTTAAAAACAACGTCAAGGCTGACCAAAGTGCTGTACAATAAAAACACAGCATATCAGACACACAAAACCAAAGGGTAAATGAAACAGAAACACATAAACAAATAAGCACATAAGAAGTGAAGAGATTCTTAATAAAAAAAATATACAGTTAGCCAACATCCCATACTCCGTTAAAAGCCAGAGAGTAAAAATGTGTTTTTAAAAATGATTTAAAGGCAGCTAGCGAAGGAGCCTGCCTAACGTGCAACGGCAAATCGTTCCAGAGTTTCGGGGCTGCAACTGAAAAGGCTCGTTCACCTCGGAGTTTCCATCGTGTCTTGGGAACACGTAAAAGCATCTGGTCTGCTGCCCTGAGAGAGCGAGACGGTACATAAGGGTGCAGCAGTTCCGACAAATAAAGAGGGGCACAACCATTAAAGGATTTAAAAACAAATACAAGGATCTTAAAATGAATTTGAAAGCCAGTGAAGGGAAGCCAAAATCGGGGTAACATGCTCATGCTTTCTTGTGCCAGTTAAAAATCGAGCAGCAGCGTTTTGTACCAGCTGTAGGCGAGCAATGGAGGCCTGGCTTGTTCCAAAAAGAAGCGCATTGCAGTAATCTAAACGAGATGTTATAAAAGCACGTATCACTGTTTCAAGGTTGCGCTTAGACAAGACAGGCTTGATTTTTGACAGCCGCCTCAGCTGGAAAAAACAAGATTTTAGCAAGATTAGCATTTAACCACGGCTCGGAGCAGGGCTTTAGTTGCCTGCTTTTTAATGGTGCCACAGAGTCCAGAGCAGTTTGGCAAGCAGAATTAAATTGAAGTGTTAGCTCCTCAGTATTGGAAGGCACCGAGGGCTGTGAGGTCACTTCGTAATTAAAAACAGCAGAAAACTGAGCAGCAGTGGAAGATTTAAGAGCACGGCAACGCCAAACAGGTGCATGGGGTTTAGCAAATTGACAGAGAGGAACAAAATCAAATAAAACAGGCATATGGTCTGAAAATACTGCATCACCAATTTCCAGATTAAGAACAGATACACCGCGAGAAAAGACAAGATCCAGCGTATGCCCACATTCCTGAGTGGGACCAGTTACAGACTGAATTAGATCCATTAAATCTAAAAAGTCCTTCACCAATTAAAACTTGGTCATATTTTGGCATAAATTCTGCCAAGAAGTCAGAAAAGTCCCTTATGAAATTCTTATTATACTTTGGTGGACGATAAACCACCGCACAGAGCAGCACAGGAGAAAGACCCAACTCAAAAAGACTCAGTTCAAAGCTGGAGAAAGAAACAGCTAGAAACCGCTGTTTACAATCGAACCTGGATTTGAAGACAGTCGCTAAACCTCCACCACGACCTGAGAGCCGCGGGGAATTAAAATACGAGCAGCCACACGGCAACAATTCAGAGAAGGCGCTGGACTCACCGGGAGGCAACCAGGTTTCAGTAATACAGAAGAAATCCAATTCACGAGATGCGAAGAAATCCTCTAAGATAAAAGTTTTGTTCGTTACGGATCTAGCATTCACTAGACCCATCCTGAAAGGAGCCGGGTCCGAAGCCGCAATAGCGAGCGGAGCGCGCGCCAGTGGCCGCAAGTTCTGGAGATTCACTCCACGCCAGCGCAGGTGAAGTGGGCGGGGCCGCGGGGGTGACATCGCCTGATCCGAACCAAAAACAGGTACAAGCCAGGAGTCCACAGGGTCCCGGGAATACCATGATGCAAAAAGGTGAGGAGCCGATCTATGCTGAGCTAAAAAAGCTTTGGGAGATCGAGCCAAACCGGCCCTTAACTTCAACAACCGCCCACCGCGTTTACCTCGGCGAGGTAAAGTAATGCCGGTATTCCAGATAGGAGCTGGGGAGGAGGATAATCTCGCCTTCCATTTACGGACTGTATACGTTTTACAGCAGACAAGCGAAGCTCCAGAAGTGTTTGGCGATCATACATCATTAGTGAGTTGACATTTTGCATGACTCACACAAAAATAACAACAAAAACATAAGCAAGAACAGAGAACGGTGGACGACATGCCACACACGCTGGCGCCATCTTTTTCCAGTAGTCCTTTCAGAACATTATAAACGATCAGATGGGGTCCTTTCCCTGCTGTCCTGGCAAAGAAGGATGCCATACTGTGTGGCTGCACAGCACATATGACTGTAAGAGGTAAAGAAGGATGAGAAAATGGAGAAACAGCTTGCCTGCTTACGTTTCTATGTTTACATTGTGGCAGATGGACCTTGCCCGGCTGGGACGTCCCTATAATGGAAGGTCTGGGGGAGAGAGCCTATCAAGGGCATTACCTCCCCAGGAGCACTAGAGGACAGCCCCCCCCTGGTGTGCAGCAGTGCCACGGGTTTGGAGCATGCAAGTTCAACCCTGCTGGGGCCCATGGCCACTGCAAAGGGGCACCTGGAGAACTGCTGAGCCTTTGTATGCAGCACTTCTGCCACACCTGGAAGTAGGTCAACGAGCACCTCGAGCACCTCGGGGTGCCTTATAAAAGAAGCCAGCAGCCACTACTGCAAGAGCCAGTGTCGGGTGGAAGAGGAATAAGCTTGCTGGAGGAGGAGTGGAGGGAAAGAAAGAAAGAAAGAAAGAAAGAAAGTGTGACAAGGACGAGACTTCAGACATTATAAAAGTTTGAGGCAGCCACCCGTATATTATATCCCGGCTGCAAGAGTTTGAAAAAAGTTTGAACAGAGGTATTCACACGACTGAGTCCAAAATAGAACTGATAAGGTGGAGGTAAGATGGCAGCTTTAAAGGCCCGGAGAGGAAGTGACATCATCAAAAGGGCCGCAACTGGAAGTGACGTCATCACAAGGCCTGGCGCCGGAAGTGATGTCATCAATGGCGCCGGAACCTAGTGGGATTTCCTGGAAATGGTCTGCAAGGAACTGGGAAAGATAGAACACCCTGCCGCCCCCTGGTCTGATATGGTATTACCACAGCTGGTCAAGAGAGCTCAACAGCAGCTGTACTTTCTGAGGAGACTGAGGAAGTTTAGTATGTCGACTGAGATCCTCCACAACTTTTACAGCTGCATTGTTAAGAGCATCTTGACCAGCTGCATCACCATGTGGTATAGCAACACTACTGTTATGGACCGCAAATGCCTGCAAAGAGTGGTAAAGACTGCTGAGAAAATCACCAGGACCCCACTGCCCTCTCTGCAGAGCATCTACAACTGCAGAGTCCACAGGAGATCTGCCTTGATCCTCAGGGACCCCACCCACCAACACGAACTGTTCACACTTCTACCCTCAGGCAGGAGGTATAGAAACATGAAATGCAGGACTTCCAGGCTAAAGAACTCTTTCTTTCCCAAGGCCATTAGATTCCTAAATAACTGACTGGAGTTTATAACCGTGGCTCACCTCATTCTATCTACCTCACACAACTGTATTTGACTTGTCCATCATACACCTACCTGCACATTACACTTTATACTTCTATTCTGTTTTTATACTTTATGCTGCCTCTGTTACTTATCATCTATCTGCTACTTATTATTTATGTTTATCTTTATACATTGGTTTTGTCATTTGGTGTGGACAGCAAAGAAAGAATTTCATTGTACAGGGAAACGTGTTTCCTTACTGTGCACATGACAATAAACATATAACAACATAATAACATACTTATAACATATACTGTAATAACATATTTAAACAAAAATACTTCCTTATCTATACCAATAAAAGGCAAAGCCTCACTCACTCACTGACTCACTTACTCATCACTAATTCTCCAACTTCCCGTGTAGGTAGAAGGCTGAAATTTGGCAGGCTCATTCCTTACAGCTTACTTACAAAAGTTAAGCAGGTTTCATTTCGAAATTCTACACGGAACAGTCATAACTGGAACCTACTTACTTACATATATACGGCCATAGCCTGCAGCTCGGTCGCCGTGTGAGGCGGAATTCCGTCCCGCTTCATCACGCCTCCCATGTAATTGAGTGCCTGCCCATATAAGGCCGTCCGTCAGCAGCAATCCAATAGACACGCTGCCGCTACGAGGCGTTTGTCATGCCTAAGACGAATATGATATTCGCGAGAATTAAGTTTACTGAGAGGATGCAGGGTATAAACGAGACTTTTGATCACTTTGTAACGGAGTTAAAATTGCTGGTGAAGGACTGTGCTTATGCAAACGAAGATGAGATGGTCAGGGATAGAATAGTGTTTGGCACAAACTCAGCAAAAGTGCGAGAGAAACTTTTAAGTGCCGGGTCTGATCTAACATTAAATAAAGCCGTGGACATCGCAAGATTGCACAAGACAGCAAACCTTCGATGCATGTACTCCGAGCGGCTCACGTGAACTGACTGTGAACGCAGTACGCAGACAACAAGCAAGAGCTCCAAAGAGCGCTGAACAAAAACGCATTACACAATTGAGAAGGCAGCAATAGAATATGAAGCGAGTGACGCATACAAGCATATTCATAAGTGCAGCTACTGCAGAAACAAACCACACGGTGGAAAAAGCCAATGTCCAGCTAAAGGAAGACAGTGTGAAAAAGGTGGTAAATTGAACCACTTCGCTAAAGTTTGCAGGACTGGGAAAGGTAAACCCGTGCATGCAGTGTGTGATGTCTCAGATAAAGAGGAAGATGAGCTGTTTATTGATGCAGTAAGAAAAGAACAACCCTCTGAATCTGAACAAGCCTTTGTAGACATATCATTAGGAAAGCAAGGTGTAAAGCTTAAGTTTAAATTAAGTTCATAGACACGCTGCCGCTAAATATTCGCAGGCAAATCCACAACTTAATACCGGGAATGCCTGTTAAACATCTTAGATTCACGAGTATCGATTTGGGTAGTGAACACTTCGATGAATGAAACCTGTTATCTTTACAACGGTTGACAACGAAGATGAGATGATCAGGGATATTATGTTATTTTTAAAATGTTTCCTTTTCTTTTTCATAACTTCTTTAACACACTACTTCTCCACTGCAAAGCGCGGGTATTTTGCTAGTACATAATATTTTGAATAAACACTCTCTTCATTGGGAGTTAGTTTTCCTTACTTTTCTGTATCAAGTACCTTTGCCCCTATGGGCGGAGTGGTGGCTGTGAGGCTAAAGATCTGTGCTGGTATCCCAAAGGTTACCGGTTTGAATCCCCGTCACTGCCAAAAGAGATCCTACTCTGCTGGGCCCTTGTGCAAGACCCTCAACCTGCAATTGCTCCAGGGGAGCTGTACAATGGCTAACCCTGCGCTCTGACCCCAAGGGGTATGCGAAAACTAACAAATTCCTAATACAAGAAATTGTATAAGGTGAAATAAAGAACAAAAAAAAAAGGTTAATGTAGACCATGTAACACATTCTTGGCCTTGTATAAATAAATACTCAAAAAATATTTAATGTTTGCTCAGTGTAAGAGCCATTTGTTAGTTATATAAGTTATATTAAATGTTTGCCTATATATTAGTGCATAGTCTATGGGAGGTTCTTGAATTGAATTGGTGTATTCTAACTACTTTTTGCCCCTCTGACTATAGATTAGTCTCAGTTTGCGACCTGCCTTGCTGTGAGTAAGGCATGGAGGGCACACGGTTTTAAACCGTGCCTTAACGTGCCCAATAGTATTTAATGCAACGTGCTGTGCCAAATGTTTAGAGCGGACTGAAGGCGAAGTAAAGCCTCTTTAGGTTTAGTAACAACTGGAGTTTGACAAGGAAAGCTGTTTAGAGAAGAGACATTTCTTCCAATTATTTTTGCCTTTTACTCTATGTGTGTAACAACCTTTTTTCTTTTATTCTTGTGTGGACTGTTTGCTTTGAGTTTTCACTAAACCTTTTAAAACAAACTTTTGGACTGAGAGATTTCTTTTGATCTTGCCTTAATGACCAGCAGCTACCCTCAGTGATGGAGATGGAGGAAACAGCGCAGATGTTTATGCACTGAAATGTAATATGAAATTGAATGCAGTAATACCGTTATAAACACACACACACACACACACACGTCTGCATCGGCCTACAATTCTGTAATCTGTATGTGAATTGTTTTTTACTTTCTGCAAAATATCACTGCATTCATCCCTGATCTGAAACCCGAACTCTGAAACTGGAAGGCAGCAGCAGAACAAGCCACTTGTACCCGAACAACCAAAATACAGAGCTGTGTGGAGAGCTGGCAATACGGCCCCCTAGTAAATTATAAGGACTACAACTACTACAATGTCATCTTCGCTGCATTCATTGCTGTGTGTTGGGGAGCTTTTATGCTGCTTGGGAATATACTGGTGAGATTTGAAATCTAAAGTGTCATCCGTGAGCTGTACAGAGATGTTAGATTAGATTAGACAAACATTATTCATCCTCTGGGGAAATTCAGATGCATACAGCAGAAGAAACATAAAAAACAAAGACACAGAAACACAGGACAATAATACAGCCAAGCAATCAATCAAATGATAAATAACAATAAATAAATGTATAATGTGCAGATATTTCAAAATGAGCTTAAAGAGTACATTGGGAGGAAGCTTTGAATTGCCTGACAGTAGTGGGCAGAAAAGACCCTCAGAAGTGCTTCTTACCACACCGCGGTGGAATGAGGAGGAGGTTGGGCGCATGCGCTGATTACGAACACCGGGACGAATGAGCCTGTGGCTAAAAGCGCTTCAAGACTACGCCTCCTGCAGGAGATGGAAGGGATTTTTCATGATGGCATCCAATTTTGCCTCCATCCTCTTTCCCACAGTAGCTTCCAGTGTGTCCAGGGTTTCGCCTTGTGATGGCGCAATAAGTTTGTTCAGGTATTGTGCTTCTCATGAGCTCAAGTTGATTCTCCAGGAGACTTCAGCGTAGAACAACTCATAAAGAAAATATAATTCAGCCTTATACGCAAAATACCAAATTCTGTGTTATCTTTACACAGACACAATTGCAGTTCTGTACTTGTGAAGGGTCTCAGGACACATTCCTCTATCTAAAAAGAATGATTGTTTGTATCTCTTGGATTTTGCCCTATTTCCTTTAGTTTAATTGCCTTTTCTGTGTAATAAACCCCTGTCTGATCTTCACCTTCTCTTTTTGATTATAGACTACAATAAAATGGAATATGATTTTACTTACCAGCTGCTTTAGCTCCTATTCTTATCCCGCCTTGGCTCAAAAATTGCAAAAATGGGTTTAATTATAATCCATAGATTGATTAGGAATCTAATTCATAAATTCTTACAGGGTCCACAAATGTTAAATGTCCATATTGTTCTGTATTGAAATGGCATGATGAAGCACCTGGAATTTGTGGAAAAATCGAATCACCTTTTGAAGACTTAACTAGAGCCAGAGCCTACGAAATTTTAGTATCCGGTTTACACCCAGACTTAGAACATTTTCTCAGTGCTATATGAAAATATAATATTGTGTTTCAAATGATTAAAATTATGAGCAAAACGAATAATTTAAGGCAATTTTATGCCAAATAAAACAAATATGTGTATTACCAATATCTTAAGAAAATTCATGAACGAAGGCGAGTATCTCAGCTAGAAAAGCAGTTAGTTACAAAGTACTTCTGATAGTCCTGATTAATGGATGGCGCTACTACTGGGCCCATCGTCTTAGGAAATTTCCCAGCTAGTGCATTTCTAACAGAGAAGTGTTACTGTGCTCTTCTATATGTTCAGCTATGGCCAAGTGTGGCCCCCTGGTGGCTGAGATGTTAAATTGTTTTGTTTTTTTTACGAATGAAATGACTTTTGTCAGCTCAAGGAAATGAGGTTTGTTTTTTTTGTTCTTTATTTCTTCTTATACAATTTCTTGTATTAGGAATTTGTTAGTTTTCGCATACCCCTTGGGGTCAGAGCGCAGGGTCAGCCATTGTACAGCGCCCCAGGAGCAATTGAAGATTAAGGGTCTTCATCAAGGGACCAGCAGAGCAGGATCTCTTTTGGCAGTGACGGGGATTCGAACCGTCAACCTTTCGGGATACCAGCCTCAGCCTCAGAGATCCTTAGCCTCAGAGCCACCACTCCTCCAGCAATCTGTTTCCATGGCTTTTTTGGGACATCTTGGTTTTCAGCTTTGAGCTCATTAAATCGTTCATTTATGGGTACTGATTTCTTAGACATTAGTGAATTGATGCTTCCACTGTTTAGTGGTCTCTTCTTAAATTGTTCCAAAATATGCCCTCCTCCTCAGTCATACAAATATTTTGACCTATTTGATACTCTTTATAAATATAATGAATTAACTCAAAAATTAAAAGCATAAATTAGATTAGATTATAAATAAACTTTATAAATTCCCAAGGGGAGTTTTAACTGCATACTGTAGCAAAACATAAAAATAAATAAACAGGGGTCGACTCAAAGTATAATATAAGACAATAGAATAAAAGCATATAATACAATAATATTACGAGGCAGAGTCCAGCTAAAATTAGAAAATGGGATTTATTAGATAATAAACCGAACCTTAACTAAACTGATCATGCCACTTCTCAATGGTGTCTCCACCCTTCTCAATGCACTTGCGCCACCCGCCTGGTTTCCAGCAGAATAAAAGGTTTTGTCTCGTCCTCATATCCACTCGTGCACCCAAACACTCCATGCCAAGGGGTACTACAGTCGCTAGTGCGAGATTCTGTGACTTGCTGGAGACCAAAGTGAAGCCTGCTATTCAATCCAACCGGCGGGGACTGCTGTCTCAAGGAGTCCTTTTGCTGTGTGACAATGACACACATACTGCTAAGAACACCAAGGCTTGTCTAGAGAAACTGAAGTTTGAGGTATTGCCACATCCTCCTTATTCGCCAGATTGGGCACCGTGTGATTTCCACTTATTAGGACCGCTAAAAAAACATCTGGGTCGTCGTTGGTTCAAGACAGATGACGACGTGAAGAAAGCGGTGCGCGAGTGGTTTCGAGGACAAGACAAAATCTTTGATTCTGCTGGCACTTCCAGGCAGGTGGTGCAAGTGCATTGAGAAGGGTGGAGACTCCATTGAGAAATAACATTCATTTTTTTAATAAATCACATTCTTTAACTTTAGCGCGACTCACCCTCGTATACTAAAAATAACTAGTAAATTGAACTCTGTACTGTTTTTCCTAAAACTTCTGCTTGGAATGAAGAAAGGGACGTGAGGAGGAAGCTTTGAAGTTACGCTGCATTCCATTCACCTCAGAAGCCAGGTGTCATCACTGGGAATGACATCACACCCAACTTGACTGCATTCCAGTTAAACGTTTGGAAAAGTAATACAGATGCTTCCAGGAAAAGTTTTGCTGTGCTTGTTCTTTCAGAATACAGACAACTACTGAACAATACATTCCGTTATATTGTGTGCATCTAAACACCGTAGTGACATGACCACAAAAAGAAGCTGGACAGTACTGAGTGTGCAACTGATTTAATGACACACAACTAGACAGAAGTGCTAATAAACAGTATACTGTAATACTACAGCTTACACTAAAGGTAGTGATATAGGTCGCCATTTTGGATTGACATCATAATCTGAAGTCAGACAAACTCGGACTTGACAGACCGGGCGCAAGTTTCTGAGTAGGAAATCCTACTTGAAAATTCTGACTAGGAACTCAGAAATTCTGATTTCCCAGTTCAAATGGAACACAGCATTAGTTCTGGTCAAAGTCCATATGGAGCTCTAGGCAAGGTTCACTGCTGGTACCAAAAAAAAAAAAAATAACTGCATAAATAATGGAAGTTAAAATTGCAGCACATTTGGAACCCATAGTTAAAATTGTGAATATCACACCTGTGGAAGTAACTCCTGAGGAAAACAGAAATAGTTCAGTCAATCAGTTTTTATTCAGGCACCGGTGAATACAGAGGTACAGAAGAGAAGAGCAAAGTTCCCCTTTTTCATTCGGCTTTGAATTTCTTTCCTCCCCCCGATTCCCTTTACTTATCAATACGCAAAATATCATTTATCTAAGCATTTCATCTTACAGCCAACCGTTTCTGTTTTTGTGTACGTGTCAGATGGGGCCCTAAAGAAAGAAAGATTATCTCTCCTGTGTCTAACAGACGAGTTCCTAAAGAGGAAGTTATCCTAGGTCAGCTTACTGATAGATAGATAGATAGATAGATAGATAGATAGATAGATAGATAGAT
>JANRMT010062811.1:6209723-6225647 GCA_026402145.1 Polypterus bichir lapradei | reverse complement strand
ATAGATAGATAGATAGATAGATAGATAGATAGATAGATAGATAGATAGATAGATAGATAAGGCACTATATAATAGATAGATAGATAGATAGATAGATAGATAGATAGATAGATAGATAGATAGATAGATAGATAGATAGATAGATACTTTATTAATCTTAAATTATTAAGGGGAAATTCACATACTCCAGCAGCAGCATACTGATAAAAAAATAATATTAAATTAAAGAGTGATAAAAATACAGGTATAACAGACAATAACTTTGTATAATATTAACGTTTACCCCCCCCGGGTGGAACTGAAGAGTCGCATAGTGTGGGGTCTCCTCAGTCTGTCAGTGGAGCAGGATGGTGACAGCAGTCTGTCGCTGAAGCTGCTCCTCTGTCTGGAGATGATCCTGTTCAGTGGATGCAGTGGATTCCCCATGATTGACAGGAGCCTGCTCAGCGCCCATCGCTCTGCCACTGATGTCAAACTGTTCAGCTCCGTGCCTACAATAGCGCCTGCCTTCCTCACCAGTTAGGAGTGAGCCATCCCTCTTCTTTATGCTGCGTCCCCAGCACACCACCGCGTAGTAGAGGGCGCTCGCCACAACTGTCTGTCTGCAGCATCTTATTGCAGATGTTGAAAGACGCCAGCCTTCTAAGGAAGTATAGTCGGCTCTGTCCTCTCTTGCACAGAGCATCAGTATTGGCAGTCCAGTCCAATATGTCATCCAGCTGCACTCCCAGGTATTTATAGGTCTGTACCCTCTGCACACAGTCTCCTCTGATGATCACGAGGGTCCATGAGGGGCCTGGTCCTCCTAAAATCCACCACCAGCTCCTCGCTTTTGCTGGTGTTCAGTTGCAGGTGGTTTGAGTCGCACCATTTAACAAAGTCCTTGATTAGGTTCCTATACTCCTCCTCCTGCCCACTCCTGATGCAGCCCGCGATAGCAGTGTCGTCAGCGAACTTTTGCACGTGGCAGGACTCCGAGTTGTATTGGAAGTCCGATGTATGTTGGCTGAACAGGACCAGAGAAAGTACAGTCCCCTGCGGCGCTCCTGTGTTGCTGACCACAATGTCAGACCTGCAGTTCCCGAGGCGCACAAACTGAGGTCTGTCTTATGGCAGACGCCTGTATGAATAACCTGCCATTATAGCAAAACAGCTTTGTCAGCTTTTAACCCGTAGTAGCTTGCAAGCAGTTCGATTTTCTTTCACACACCTATACCTTGTCATTATGAAGATGTACATTGTCCGGCTTTTCAACTTGGAAGTTATGAGCATGAAGTCAGTAAAGTTGTTTGTTTGTTTGAAACATTGAGTGTGTGGGGGGGTCCTACTGGTGTTTTCAGCGCACAGTCTGTCATATGATACAGCAGGTAGGGGTGCCCACCTTGGGGTTAAGAGCACACAGTTACACTATATCAAAGATAGAAAAAAATTTCATCCCTTGCCTTAACTAAATGGTGCCCCTCAGATGACGGCACCCTAGGTGGGCACTTAAGTCATTTAATGGGTTGACCAGCCCTGATTGAAATACCAAATGGCAGCAAAGATCTCCCGAGGTGCTTCTTATTGAAATATGGTGGTAGGAGCCTGTCCCTAAAGGTCCTCCAAGAGAGCACCCTCTGGAGGGGATGGGTAGAATTTCTTATGATGGCAACCAATTTCACTACTATCATTTTTCCCATGGCAGCGTCCAGAGTGTCCAGGGTCAGAAAAAGCTGTCAGAGATGATTGAACTGATTTGTCTGAAGTTGAATTCACAGTGTTTCAGTTTGTAAAATAATTTGTAAAACTAACTCCGTAAAAATGAATGTCATTTATACGAAGGTCATCATTCCTGTCTGTGGATGCTTTATTATTTGTCAGCCTGCCATTTAGTCTTTAAATAAAATACTCTAGTGAAAAAAAATAAAAAAGCTAGATTGTCATTTTTGTCGACTCGTCAGACGTGTTCTGATAGCACGATCTCCACTTTTGCAATGACCATGAAAATCGTGAAGCTCACAATCCTAAAGTAGCACGGGAGACAGAAAATGAACTTGAAGCTCCATAGTGCATGTCCTCATCCACTTCTGCAGGAATCAAGAATAATGAAAGGGTGGTTGGCAGCTAATAGCAGGTTCGGAGTGAGATGACTTCTATTGTAGTGACATTTTCCTGTGGAGAAGTCGCAGTAATGTGCATGATGATGCATTTCAGTGTGAATTTCTGTGTCAAATATACAGGATGTCACACTGTAATGTGAACAAGAGGCATAATTTATGTTGACGTTACTGGTGTGCGACACATTACATGCATTATAAAGCTGCAGAAAAAAATATAGAAGTGTGAATGAGGCTTTAGACAATAGTATTACCAGAAAAATGCTTAAAATCAACAAAATAAATCTTTTTAGTGAGTTTCACATATCTCAATTTTGAAATTGACAGCTAAAAAGAATTTTAGTAACAGTTTAGTTGTGCAAAACTATACGTGAATCAAAACTATCCTATTTCGCTTGAAGCAATCCAAATAAGTCTGGTCAGGTCAAGTTGGGGAGCATGCGCTGGTACAGCGTGTTTCCACACCCACCACACAACGAAACAGCTTGACATTCCAATTGGCAACCCTCCAGGCAGACACGCGGTCCAGTCCCAATCTCTGGAAATGACCCTCTATCTGCCACAGCCAAGTGTTATGTGGGTGTCCCCTTGGCCTGGTCCAGCTGCTCCGGTCTTCAACAATGAGGATCTTATGAGCCAGATCACCCTCGGGGAAACGCACCACTTGGCCATAGTGTTGTAACTGAGGCTCCCTCACAATGCAGGTAATGTGCCTCATTCGGGACTCCATAAGCAACTGCTCATTCGACACAAAGTGAAACCAGCGGTACCCAAGGATTCCTCTGAAGAGACAGAGGAGTCCATTCTTCATCTCAGGCCACTGGATAACGTCCATGTCTCACAACCATATAGCAAGACAGGAAGCACCAGACCTCTAAAGACTAGGACCTTTGTTGTTTTGCATAGATATCAGGAGCGCCACACAACCCTTTCTACGACCTCATAACCCCCCATGCTCTCCCAATCTGTCTACTGACTTCATAGGAGTCACCAGAGACATGAATGTTGCTGCCAAGGTAAGAGACACTCTTTCTGCAAACAGACACACTGCTGATGGCTGTGCCCAAGAGATCATTAAAGGCCTGGATGTTGGTCTTTATCCCGGGAAATAGCAAGCTCACTCAGTCTCTCGAGCGCCCCGATCAGAGCCTCCATTGACTCCACAAAGATCACAGCATTGCTGGCAATCCAGATAACCAAAATAAATGAAATTGGATGAGCTAACTTCTGATTGGGTGTCTGGTTCTCAAGACCAACTGTTGCCCTGGGTGGTCACCATTCACAATCATTACAGGGAGTTGCTTTTAGTCTGCTGGAGCAGTGTTTCTTCCGTTGGTGGGTCTCAAGCTGCTATAGTTTAGAACGGGAGTGGTTGGCATAGGATCATGCAGTGGGTTGTGCTCAATTACACCTGCCCCCCAGAATCTGATGATCGTGCTAGGACCCCCATTTAACAAAACCTGAAGAGACACATTGGGGATACCCCACAGCACCAGTAGATGGCAGTCCACTAGGATTCTTTGACCGAAGTTCGTGGTGCTCCTGTGCCACCTGCCCACATGTTACATACAACTCTCCACTGCATTGCTGATTAACTTCCTTAGCATTTTGTTTACCCTTGGAAAATCAAGCCAAAAGCATTGCATTTCTTTAAGAACAAATAAATGTTACTTTACAGGTATGTTACAGAAACGTATTACCTAAATGTCAACATAGTCACAATAGGAAAGGTACATCTATCTCATGTCCACTGTTGTACTGATGCAGATTTTCTACACGCGGTTCGTGTGACCTGTTTGAAACCATCACCAATGCACACAGGCAATGTTGAAGCAGATACTGAAATGGTCATTTTGTAATATTTTTACTGTTGCTTGTACATGACAGGGTAGAATGTCAGGACCTGATCTGCATGATCAACACACCCATTGTGTTACTGTAAGGCTATTACAGCGCACGGTACAGTGACTTCCATATTTCTCCTCACATGAACTTTGACAGTTGCTGCAGATGTCTTTCTGGTCTTTCCAGTTGATCACAATCATTTTACCTTTTTGCCACACTGCTAAGGCACCACGCTGCAGTCTAATGCATTCAGACATATCATGGCAGTTTGGTTCAACGAAGTTTACCTTTAAAGTAAAATCTCAAGCAATGCAGGTGAGGTATGGAAACTGTTAAATAAATCTGTTATTATTCAGTAGCCTTAGTCAAGCAAAGGGTCCCCTGGTGAAATCACAGATGATGTAGTGGTGACATATTGACTGCATTTGCCATCCCATTTGGTCCTTCTACCGACGTAAAGTACCGAGAACTTGCTTCGCATAGTGTGTAGAACTTAATACCCAATTGTGCCCATTTGGATGTGATGTCCTATATTCATGACAACCTTCTGTTGGAACCCATGAGACGTTCATCACATTTGAGGACATAATACCTTCTGCATATTTTTGATGATTGCCTGCCACACATCCCACAGTTTGTATAGTTTCAGTGATGGGTGATTGGCTTCATCATAGTATTTATTATTAGTGAAATGCGGGTTTTTCATAGTAAGTGAAAAAGACACTCACTCATAATTTCACCAAAAATGGGTGTCTGCAAAATCTTGTTTTTGAAATATAGTAATCCCTCGCTATATCGCGCTTCGACTTTCGCGGCTTCACTCTATCGCGGATTTTATATGTAAGCATATCTAAATATATAACGCGGATTTTTCACTGCTTCGTAGGTTCTGCGGACAATGGGTCTTTTTACTTCCTGTACATGCTTCCTCAGTTGGTTTGCCCAGTTGATTTCATACAAGGGATGCTAATGGCGGATGGCTGAGAAGCTAACCAATCAGAACACGCAGTTAAGTTCCTGTGTGTTGAATGGCTCAGCAACGGACCGCTGAATTTGATTCTGCTGCGTTAACCAGGAAGTCTCGTCTTGCTCATTCAGCATCAACGTGTTTCGCTGTGTAAAGAGTTAACTTTTGTGCTCTTTTGTGTTTATCTTTGTGTGTAGTCAAGCCCTTCATTATGGCTCCAAAACGATCTGCTCCTGCTACTGCTTCAGGGGCCGTACTCAAGCGCCAACGGAAGATGTTAACGATTGCTGAAAAGGTAAACGTTTTGGATATGTTGAAGGAAGGGAAAAGCTACACTGCTGTAGGACGCCATTACGGCATCAATGAGGCTACGATTCTTTTTATTTAAAAAGTAGGAAAGGAATATACGATCTACGGCCGCAGTGTCCTTTTAACCGGGGTGCAAAACGAGTTGTAAGTGGATGTAATAAGGCAGTAGTCCGGATGGAATCTGCTTTAAGGATTTGGATTGAAGACTGCCGGAAGAAGAACAACGGCGGTGCTACACAGTCACCTGAAGAGGCTCCTTTAGAAGAGCTGTAACTCTCTCCTTTGTTGTGCAGTAAAACTAAACTCATCGTTATCGGACAAGTCATCATGTCATTGTTGGTGAGTAACCATAATTAATTTTCTACGTACAGTACTTAGTACATGTACGTACGTTTAGTGTCACTGTACACACATTTACTGTATACAATTTTTCTTGCATTGTACGTATTTATTGCTGGTGGCCTGTCTATCGTAATGGCTGTAACATATTTGATATTGGAGACGCTCGATATCTTTAAAATAATATTTAGGTTTTACTGTATATAAACAGTGTGTTTACATACATAATTTCAATGAATCTTACCTAATATCTAAGAGAATACAAAGGGTTTATGCTGTATAACTGTGCGGGAAATATTTATAAATAGTGTGGGAGAGTTTATAAGGGCTTAAAATATATAAAAATAACCATACAAACATATGGTTTCTACTTCGCGGATTTTCACCTATCGTGGGGGGGTCTGGAACGCAACCCCCGTGATCGAGGAGGGATTACTGTAGAACCATCTCTGGACTGGATTACCCACTATGTCCTTTAATATCAGGAGACTGAAAAACACCTACATGTTGTCTGCAGCAACAGGCTGCCAGTGACTTCATCAAGGAAATGGTTTACAGAGAATTATTTGACACTGCTCAGCAGTGCGGTTCGTTTCACAACTATTTTCTCCACCAGACTATCATCGACAAATCGTAAATAGTCCAGATATTGTGATCAACAGACATCTTTAGATTGGGAAATGAGGATGTGGAGGATTGTCAGCAGTACTATGAAGATGAGACTAAACACGAATATCACTAAAACCTGGCAGGTTGGAATCTAGAGAGCAGGTGTTAGCTTCACTGTCCGTGTCAATGTCTGATGACCAACTCACATCATCATCACTGTTGCTCAATTTGAACAATGGTTCAGTTTCAGCTTGTTGTAAGACTGGCTTTATGGTTTTTTGTTTGCCATTGTGTTTTTGGTTGAAGGCTCTGCCCCACACTTGAATTTTGATGAGTTACAATAAAGTGAGAGAACACATAGACATATTAATGCGTTTTTGGAGCATAATGTTACTTCATCCACTAGATGGCAGCAGAATACTGTCCTGAGCATTATTCAGACTGTAAAGCGGATCATTACACGTCACCGTGAGTCTGACTCGGGCTTAACCGTGTTTGCATAGAATTCTGAGCCAAATCATTCTCAGGGGTCATTTTAAAGAGACTCTTCCTACATATACAATGATTGATCTTCTCTTTTATTAATCTATTTTTCAAACCTTTACTGTTTGTAGACATTCTTGTTTCCTCAACTGCAACTTACCTCAACCTTACCTTCTGTTTTTCAGCATACAGTTGGTCTTTACACTGGCCCTTGCCCGGTGGACTTTCTCTGATTTCTGCTGTTTATTGACTCCCTCTAGAAGCCCAAGTACAAAACTTCATCATTGTGGGATTTTGATGACTATCAGATTCATCTTAAGTCTAAGAGTTCACACAGCGCCTTAGGTTTAACCATCAGTACCTTGTGAGCGTGGTTGGCTAAAAGCAACTGTCGACACTGTGAGTAACAGTTCTACCCAAAACACAAGTACGCTAATAAAAAGAATTAATGAGGAACCATTTGTCTCAATGTAGTCCTTAATCTTACAATTGTCAGTTTAGATGCATCGATACGAATGTCATGGCAGAGGCAGAAGAACTCTCCATTGGTCTAGAATGCAAACCAAAATCTGAATGACCTCTAAAGTCTGCAGAGGAAGAAAACCCTTCTGCAAATCAGAGGAGCTTTTCACCAAGTGAAAAGCTGAAGCCGACAGCTGCAGACAAAGCTGTTCCTCTTGCCAGTAATCTTTCACTGCGCCAGTGCTATCCGTACCGCTGAAGCCGTTGGTGCGTTCATCTCATTTCACAAGAATTAGATAAGTGCTTCATTTGCCAAATAAGGGGTTGTCCACAGCTTCATAGTCCTGGGTTCAAATTCCTGCTGGGCACTACATGTGGAATTTCTATCCTCTCTGTCTGTGGGACGAGTGAAGTGAACTGGAGTGAGCCTAAACTAGTCTGGTGTGAGCGTGACCTGTGACAGATTGGGTTGTGCCCAGAGGTTCTGGGAGTGGCATAACTCTGAACTGGACGAGCTACATATGAGGGTAAGGCAATAATTACCTGCACTTTTGTGAACATTTTGTTTGGGTTAGCTGTGCAGTTTTCCCTGTGGACATATAGAAACATGGTGTGTCTGTGCTCACAGTGCTAAAGTTTTGACCTCATTGAGTCAGTGTCTTTTGAAGGTTCCTAGGACTAAACATGGCTGTGCCGCTCTGCCTTTGCACCATAGAAGGGCAGTGTGCAGTGATCCACTTTTTAGGAGCTGAAGGAGTACCAGGGGTTGAAATCTTCATCATTTAGTCACATTCATTGGTAGTGGACATAGATGGGCGTCCTGCTCCTTCTTGGTGCTTATCACTTGTTCAACCATTTCTGAACTTTGCAGTCTTTTCATAAACACTCCACCATGGTATATACCAGGGGTTCCCAACTCCAGTCTCCAGTCCAGTGGCTCCAGGTTTTCATTCGAACCCTTTTCTTAATTACTGACCTGTTTTTGCTGCTAATTAATTTTTTCTGAATAAATTGTAATTGACTTGCTCTTGAAGACTCAGACCCCTTAATTGTTTCTTTTTCCTTAATTAGCTGCCAAACAATAAATGAGCAAACACATGACCAGCAAACTGTGTCCATCATTCAATATCTGAAAATAAAGAAAGATGAAGGTCTCAGGAATGCTGATCTGCTCAGGTCCCCGAAACATTTTGACAGTACTCTTAGAAAAGAGAAAATCAACAATTTCAGAAATGTCTGCCATTGTACAATGAGAGCAACAACAAGCCATGGAACTCATTAAAGAATGAGTTTAATTAACAATAAGACTTAGCTTATTGACCAAGTCTTCTGTTGGCTCAGTCATTTCACATTTCATTTATGTTTAAGGAAAGAAATGAAGCAATTCAGAGGAGCAAATCTAAAAAAAAAAAACATCAAGTCAATTAAAATGAATTCAAAAGAAATTAATTAGCAGCTGTGGACGCTGGCCCGGACACACACAGACGGACAATATAGTTCCACCCAACACACGTTTATTTTGCCGATATTTACAATTAGTGCACTCACAAACCCCAGTGCCTCCAGCACCGATTCCCCCAATGTCCAGGCCACACAGTCCTGTGCCTCTCTTTCTCCTGGCCACCTCCAGTCCTCACTCCAGCTCCGCCCTCTTCCACCCGACTTCTGCCAATGACTGGAGGGAGGCGGCCCCTTTTATAGGAACCCGGATGGGCTCCAGCTGCTTCCCGGCAATCTCCCGCGGACACACCCCCGTGTGGCGGAAGTGCCGGCTGCGCACCCAGAAGCCGTCCGGGTGTCCCCTGTTGTCTTCCCCCCCGGTACTTCCTGGTGTGGCGGAAGTGCTGGGCTCTTGGGATAATCAGGCACTGGGGCGCCGCCTGGCGGTGGCCACGGGTCCCTACAGGGCTGGGCTTCCAAGCCCTCTACCCGAGGCCTCCAGCATAACCAGGACGGACACCCCCTCTCGGTCTGGAGGAGGCACAAGCCCTCCTCCGGTCCTCCTGGGCGTCCCGGCCGGGCTCCAGCCGGGTACCACACGGGATAGACAAGCACCGGGGCGCTGCCTGGCGGTGGCCACGGGTCCCTACAGGGCTGGGCTTCCAAGCCCTCTACCCGAGGCCCCCAGCATAACCAGGACGGACGCCCCCTCTCGGTCTGGAGGAGGCACAAGCCCTCCTCCGGTCCTCCCGGGCGTCCCGGCCGACAGGTCACTAATTAAGAAAAGGGTTAGAATGAAAACCTGCAGCCACTACGGCCCTCCAGGACCTGAATTAGGGACCTCTGGTATATACTGTCTCCATGTTGTTCAGAAAGCCTTCTATGGTACACCTTCAGCCCATAATAAGCAGATCACTGCTCACTGCTCTTCATTGGGGTAAATGGAGAGTGAAGTGACCATAGTGACTCCACAAAAACAACACAAAAAACTGGCTGATTGAGGTCAAAACTTTACACTTTTCTTCCCATGCCCATGTGGGGTTCCTCCATGTGCTCCAGTTTCCTCCCACAGTCCAAAGACATGCATGTTAGGTGAATTGGGCCCTGATGTGCGAATATGTTCACCCTGTCCAAGTCTTGTTCCTGGATTGTGCTCAATATTTGCTGAAATAGATTCCAGCTTCTCCTCAACCCTTCCCTGGAAAGTGGATTAACAAAATGAATGGATGAATGAATACAGCTTGAAACACAGCTAACACAACTAAGGGTTTAAAAAGGGGTTTAGGTTGCAATTAATATAATAGTTAAGGTGATGGAAACAGTCAAGCAGACTGAATTAAACTGATATCTAAAATATCTTAGAACTGAGGTCCGCAATTAGAATATTTCAGCAACAAATGAAAGAAACAGAAGACTAGTTACATCAAACGTGTTATACGTTTAGTTACAGTGGGAACTCCCTGTTAAGTGCTGCTTCAAGAAGGACCCAAGATTCTTACAGTATGTGTTAAACCTCTCATTACTTAGTTCATGAAATTTAAAGAACTTTATTACAAGAAGACTTGAGCAAAATAACAAATATATCTAGCCTTTTTAAAGTTCGCCTAACTGATATTTCCTACGATATCTTTTCCTGACTTAATTTATTGGAGTAATGCATAATGATGCATATAGCTATACGCAAGAAAAAAAATAAAATACTGTATATAATGTATATATGTAAATTGTCAGTCAGTCAGTCATTGTCCAACCCGCATGTCTTTGGACTGTGGGAGGAAACCAGAGCACCAGGAGGAAACCCACAGAGACACGGGGAGAACATGCAAATTCCACGAAGGGAGGACCCTATATAAATTGTATATAAAGTAATATTTATATATATATATATATATATATAAATTATAAAAATAAATACATTATATAAATATATAAATAAATATGTACATACTGTATAGATATAAACTGTAGAAACTAATATATATATATAAATATATATTCGCAGGTTATGATTATTACTATAGCTTTATTAACTTTATTAACTCAAAACTATGTCACAATGGCACACTGCACTTGGGTATAATCTCGTAAGTACTCAGATTTATTGTATGTGTTTTTATTTACCCATTCTTGTAATCTACTTGCTACACTCTAGCACACTTTAATAATAATAATAATAATAATAATAATAATAATAATAATAATTAGAAGATGAAGATGAAGAAAAAGATGAAGACACATAATACAAATAAATAATACAATAATTAATTAATAAATAATAATGCAAGAATAAAATGTTTAGCGTACTCACAACTGTAAACCTACCATCGCCCTGTATATTCTCCTGTATATATGTATATTACTTAACCTTGTAGTGTTAAATACTAAAATATTCCTTAAAAAGCACTTCGCTAATTTATAATAAAGCCACACGGTGTCGCTGGTGGACTTTCCTTGCTGTTTCCTTTTGACTTGCTGAAGACCAACTAATCAAATGAGAAAATCAATTCGCAAAGCTCGGGATTTTTCAAACCTTCCAAAAACCTTGAAAAGGTTACTTGAAATGTTCTGTCTTTAAGGCTCTTACATTTTAATAGACGGTGTTCACTGTACTCTCCACTTCAGATTCTCGTTTTACGATCTTTACAATTATTTGGCTAGATGAATTGGCACTGCTAAATTGGCCCGTGTGTTTGTGTTTGTTCACCCTGTGAAGGAGTATCGTTCTGTCCTGGGACATTAGATAATGGATGGACAAATAGAAATTTAAGTAAACGGCAAATAATTCGTGTGTGCACATCCAGCATTGTTAGTTTGTGTTGTCGTTTTCTCCCATTTCCACTGTAATGAACGTTTTCCAGCTACCAAACATACACATACTCTTAGATTCAATAAGTTAACAGCCCCAGACACCAGACTGATTGCCAGCCCAAGCCCACTCACACGCACACCGCCGCTCGTAGCAGTTCTGAATCGCTGATTAGCCCGTCTTTGAAGGCGTGGGAGGTAAGCCCGTGAAGGTTTACGGAAAACATGTGATGGACATATGGATAACGAGTGGCCTTGAGATTCGAGCGTAGGATATTAGATAGATAGATAGATAGATAGATAGATAGATAGATAGATAGATAGATAGATAGATACTTTATTAATCCCAAGGGGAAATTCACATAATCCAGTAGCGGCATACTGATACAACAAAAAAAAAAAGTTCAGTTAAAGAGTAATAAAAATGCAGATAAAAACAGACAATAACTTTGAATAAAGTTAGCGTTTACCCCCGGGTGGAAGTGAAGAGTCGCATAGTGTGTGGGATTACAGTCTGTCCATTCTTATTTCGAACGCGATCGGTTTGCGTTTCGATACCAGGAAGGATAAGCATATAGTGCAGGGAGGCGGACTGAATGATTAATATTACTTTTGAAGACAAGATAGAAAAGCCGTTGATAAAGCGTTTTACCTGAAGGCCCGTTTAGAGAAAATTATCATATGTTATACAATACAATAATACAATACAGTTTATTTTTGTATAGCCCAAATTCACACAGGAAGTGCCACAATGGGCTTTAACAGGCCCTGCCTCTTGACAACCCCCCAGCCTTGACTCTCTAAGAAGACAAGGAAAAACTCCCAAAAAAAACCTTGTAGGGAAAAATGGAAGAAACCTCGGGAAAGGCAGTTCAAAGAGAGACCCCTTTCCAGGTAGGTTGGGCGTGCAGTGGGTGTCAAAAGAAGGGGGTCAATACAATACAATACACAGAACAGAACAAATCCTTAATAAAGCATAATAATAAAATTTTAGAAGTACAGAGCAGAATTTAACAGTAGATGATATCATATAATAAGATTTTGATATTTTTAGAGTGCTGGAGACCTCATCCGTCAAGCTGCCTCCCCATTTGGCCATTCCACGGCTGAAACGTTGTTCGGCCAGCCAATCCGATGAAAGGGCCCCTTTTTCCCATGATTCCTGTGATCCTCCACCAGGGATGACTTTACCATAGGCAGTCAAACAACTTGGCAGGTGGGCCGTGGCACCACCTGAGTACAGATCTATTGAAATGCATTCACATACAGATATTATATGGCCTGACAGCGAATGCACTTAATATTCACTTGTCATTTACTCATTCTGGGGAAAATGTACCAGTAACTGTGTGTTTATCTGGTGTTTACTCCGATCTATACTTAACTCCGTCAGTTTACCTGCAGATTTATTAGTTTCAGTGCCATTCAGTCAACAGCACACCGAACTTTCACAGACCACTGGAGAGCGCGGGCTTAGGTTTTATATTAGTATGCGGCCCTGCTCAATGGCGCTAATCCCGCGTGAAAGATGAGAACACACGCACACACACACACACACGCACACGCACGCGCGCGCACGCGATTCTGATTTTTGAGGCACCTTTAAAACTGGTAGGGAGTCTTTGTTATGTGGGAGTAAAGTCACAACCACAAGGAAAACCGTATTGTTTAGTCAGAAAGTATTCAGACCCCTCCACTTTCTGCACGCTTTAGTGTGATGTAGATTTAATTCAAAATGGGCACTGTGGCCACCAGGGGGTGCACCAGCTTCCCAAACCCGACACAGACAGACTCTGGGCACAAGTCCAGCAATACACAGGCTTTATTTATTGGCAAACGCTTTTCAGTCGTTCCCACCTGATCAGCACAGTACAATGAAGCACAATCAACAGCACACAGCAATGCCTTTTCTTCTTTCTTTTTTCCCCCTCCCTCTCTCTCTCTCTTTCTTCCGCCTCCACTCCTCCTCCAGCAAGCTTTGTCTCCTTTCCTCCCGACTCTGGCTACTCCAGTGAAGTGAGACGTCTCATTTTATGTTGCACCTGGGAGCACTTCAGGTGGCCCATCTGCATTATCTGGCAGCACTCCCAGATGTGGTGGAAGCCCAAAGTAAAGCTCTGCAGCTTCCCGTGGCGACCCCCACCAAACCCAAAAGGGATGTACCAAAGTCCAACTCCCAAGACACCGCTGCAGCTCAGGGGTGCTGCTATGTACCATTCCGGGGAGGCAGTGCCCTGTACACATCTGCACCCGTCTTTCCTTTATGACAGCTTCCCGCAGCGGAGCATCCATATTCATTTGGCCTTGGCTTCAACTAACCAATGGCAGAGCACTGCTCTGTGCATGTTCAAACTACCCATAAGCCATCACGATGCATTTTCCATGTTCCAAGTTTACAGATTTATTAAAAATTAGTAGTATCTGCCATTTAGCTCTAAATCAGGATTCTTCTTCCAGCAGCCATTACACCGTATGATGAGTTCCCTTACTTCCAGGTTGTTGATGATATATTAATTTCCCGGAAAGTGCTATGGAGTTATGTGTCTTTATGTATTTTATTGTTATGTTTGTTGTTTTTAAGTGGGATATTATTATGAATATTCTATAAAATGTATAATTATGTTCTGTCTCTTGAAATGTTCTGCTGTTCCTTCTTTTTTGTGGGTGGAGTCTCAGGAGGCGGGGAAAATTTGACATCACCACTCCAGAGTGGTGTCCTCTTGGACAGAGGCAGTGGTGCTGTAAGAATTATGTTTCTGGACTTCTCTAGCGCCTTCAACACCATCCAACCTCTGCTCCTTAGAGACAAGCTGACAGAGATGGGAGTAGACTCACACCTGGTGGCATGGATCGTGGACTATCTTACAGACAGACCTCAGTATGTGCGTCTTGGGAACTGCAGGTCTGTCATTGTGGTCAGCAACACAGGGGCGCCGCAAGGGACTGTACTTTCTCCGGTCCTGTTCAGCCTATATACATCAGACTTCCAATATGACTCGGAGTCCTGCCACGTGCAAAAGTTCGCTGATGACACTGCTATTGTGGGCTGCATCAGGAGTGGGCAGGAGGAGGAGTACAGGAAGCTAATCAAAGACTTTGTTAAATGGTGTGACTCAAACCACTTACATCTTAACACCAGCAAGATCAAGGAATTGGTGGTGGATTTTAGGAGGCCCAGGCCCCTCATGGACCCCGTGATCATCAGAGGAGACTGTGTGCAGAGGGTACAGACCTATAAATACCTGGGAGTGCAGCTGGATGACAAATTGGACTGGACTGCCAATACTGATGCTCTGTGTAAGAAAGGTCAGAGCCGACTATACTTCCTTAGAAGGCTGGCGTCCTTCAACATCTGCAATAAGATGCTGCAGATGTTCTACCAGACGGTTGTGGCGAATGCCCTCTTCTACGCAATGGTTTGCTGGGGAGGCAGCATAAAGATGAAGGACGCCTCACGCCTGGACAAACTTGTTAAGATGGCAGGCTCTATTGTAGGAGTAAAGTTGGACAGTTTAACATCTGTAGCAGAGCGACGGGCACTAAGCAAACTCCTGTCAATCATGAAGAATTCACTGCATCCACTGAACAGTGTCATCTCCAAACAGAGGAGTAGCTTCAGTGACAGACTTTTGTCACCGTCCTGCTCCACTGACAGACTGAGGAGATCGTTTCTCCCCCACACTATGCAACTCTTCAATTCCACCCGGGGGAGTAAATGCTAACATTACTCAAAGTTATTGTCTGCTTTTACATGCATTTTTATTTCTATTTAATTTAATATTGTTTTTTGTATCAGTATACTGCTGCTGGATTATGTGAATTTCACCTTGGGATTAATAAAGTGTTCTATCTATCTATCTATCTATCTATCTATCTATCTATCTATCTATCTATCAGAGCCCTCCCTCGGTCTATATAAGTGAGCTGAGAAGGCTCAGGAGCAGGAGATCACTTGATAATTGTGGAGTCTTTGAGCAGTGCTATTGATTGTTGTTGATGTATTTTCTGGTTTTCTGATTACATCCTGAGCTTTGTTAAGGATTTTTATTTGAGTTATTATTTTGAGCTCTTTGTTTGCTTAGGATTGCCTTTTCAGGCAATTCCTTGTGCCTCTTTTTACTCTGTTGAGATTTTCTTTTTATTTTCCAATTTTCATTAAATAAATCCTTGATTTAAAAAAGATTCTCTGGTTAAAGTCAAGGTTTTAAATTCATCCCTCTTCTTGTGGTACCATTGTTATATTTTTGTACATTTCTGCTTAAGATGAAGTCAGCAGGTAGGATTAGGGGCCCTTTTAGGTTCAGGTGAGTCTCTGCTGGGCAGATCAGTTAGGATTCTGGTCTGCTCCCTGGCTTGTTTTTGGAGGCCTCACACCCTTTTTGACTTGGTGAAGACTCAGTGTCACAACAGAAAGGGGTTTGCTTGCATTTATATTGGCCTGTTACTTTTTTGTTCAAGTTCAGATTTATTGTATTATGTACCAAGTACACAATGTACAAGGCACAATCCAATTCTTACTTGCATCTATCTATCTATCTATCTATCTATCTATCTATCTATCTATCTATC
>JANRMT010062811.1:6192582-6209497 GCA_026402145.1 Polypterus bichir lapradei | reverse complement strand
CATTGTTATCACTCTTTAATTTAATATTGTTCTTTATCAGTATGCTGCTGCTGGAGTATGTGACTTTCCCCTTGGGATCTATCTATCTATCTATCTATCTATCTATCTATCTATCTATCTATCTATCTATCTGATATATAATGCTTTTTCTATCTATCTATCTATCTATCTATCTATCTATCTATCTATCTATCTATCTATCTATCTATTATATAATGCTTTTTCTATCTATCTATCTATCTATCTATCTATCTATCTATCTATCTATCTATCTATCTATCTATCTATCTATCTATCTATCTATCTATCTATCTATCTATCTATCTATCATACAGTGCCTTCACAAAGTATGCAGACCTCTTCACATTTTACATATGTTGTTATTTGTAGCCTTGTGCTAAAATCTTTTAAATTCATGTTTCCATCATCAATAACTAAATACCCGAGAATGACAAAGCAAAAACGGGATTTTAGAAATTTTTGCAAACTTATTAAAAATAAAACACTGAAATATCACATTGAAACAAGTATTCAGACAGTGTATTCAGTACTTAATTAAAGGATCTTTGGCAGCCTGGTCTCTTCTTGGGTTTGACGTGACAAGCCTTAGTCAAATAGATTTAGGGATTTCCT
The DNA here is from genome assembly GCA_026402145.1 of Polypterus bichir lapradei. Taxonomy (NCBI): domain Eukaryota; kingdom Metazoa; phylum Chordata; class Cladistia; order Polypteriformes; family Polypteridae; genus Polypterus; species Polypterus bichir. The sequence continues at coordinate 6,208,864 of JANRMT010062811.1, read as the reverse complement.
GCTGTTCCTCTCCTCAGATCCTGTCAGGCTGGATGGAGACTGTCAGTGTTCAGCTATTTTGGGTTCCTTCCAGAGACGTTTGACTTGGTTAAAGTATGAGCTCCGTCTGGACCACTGATGAATATTAACAGAGTGGACTGTAAGCCACCCCTGTGTTGTCTCTATTTTGTGTTTTGTGTTATTGTCCTTTTGGAAAGTGACATAGCATGTTTTCATTAAGGACATCTCTGTACTTGTTTCATTCAGATTTCCCTTGGCCATGTCTATTCTACAAGTCACTGTCACTGAAAAACAACCCCCTGACATGATGCTGCAGCCACCACGCTTCACTACTAGAATGGTATTGCACAGATAATGAGTAGTGCCTGGTTTCCTTCAGACATGATGCTTTGAACTGAGACCAGATAGTTCAATCTTTGTTTCATCAGACCTCAGAATCTTGTTTCTCATATCCTGAGAGTTCTTTAGTTGCTGCTTTGGGGAGAAAAGCCAAGCAAAATGACACCTTTTATTGGCTAACTAAAAAGATCACAATATGCAAGCTTTCGAGGCAACTCAGGCCCCTTCTTCAGGCAAGATGTAATACAGAAACTGGAGTTCCCTGTGTTTATATACACACACTAGGACAAGAAACAACATTGGTAAATCTTTAAATGAAAAATCTGCTGTTTTGAAAACTCTAAGCAGGTTTTCATGTGTTGTCTTTCCACTTTCCCATAAAGCCCAGATTGATGGGGTGCCATCTTCACTATGTGTATAGACGTAGCACAAGGATGTGTGCTCAGTTCCCCCCTTTATGCCCTCCTTACCCATGACTGTGTACCTTCTGACACTTCAAATACCATCTTCAGTTTTACAAATGACACAACAGTGGTGGGTCTGATCGCCAATAATGATGAAACAGTCCATAGGAAGTCAATGTGTCAAGCTTTACATTTTTGGGGATTAGCATTACAGAAGATCACTCTTGGTCTACTAACACCTCCATTATAGTAAGGTAGGGACAGAAATTACTTTACTATTTGAGATGGCTGAGAAGAGTAAATCTGCCCCAGAAGCTGCTGGTCAACCTCTACATGTGTGCTATAGAAAACTGATCAACCTACTGGGTCACAGCTACCAAAGCCAAACAGGGAGCTCTTCAGTGTTCAGAGTTTAAAACCGCACAGAAGATCAGAGGAACATGGCTTACAGCTAGCAAGTGAAGACATTTAGAGCTCACGCTTCTTAAAGAGGGCATTTAACATTATTAAAGATCCATTTCACCCGAGTAACCATCTGCGTAATCTCCTGCGGTCTAATAGGCAATACAGAACTATTCATGCTTGCACTATTAGGTTCAGAAACAGTTTTTTTGCCAGTTTATATCGACTACTTGTTGTCACTTCTCAGAGAAATGGCTGACAGATCAGGAATATCTCAGCCAAGCTTCACTCCATCGGGCCCACTGTGCTGGAAGTCACTAGTTGACCAAGGAGGCACTACATCCAGTTTTCGTATGATGTGAGTGTACATACATGAACCATTACATAATGTGCCAACATAAAGAGGAAATCCACACCAGTCTCCTGTTCTGCTAATGTGATCGGATCACTTTACTGCAGTCAGATTGCAATAGATAGATAGTTAGACAGATAGATAGTGTGATGAAAATAAGATCACAAATGATCATAAAGATTTGGGGATTTGCCCCCGTATATTGTTGAACAGCGATTATTGGTCAAAATGAGTTCAAATAAAGATCAAAACATCCCACTATGGGTACAGTATGGCTGGGATTTTATACAGTAGGCAAAATGGCCTCCGGATGTGATGTGGTAGGAAGTGACGTCATTCTGGCTGAACGGAAGTGCCGTCACCATCACGGGACCAGAAGTGACGTCAATCTGGCTGGACGGAAGTGACATCATCATCAGGGGACCGGAAGTGACATCTTTCTGGCTGGACGGAAGTGACATCATCATGGAGAGACCGGAAGTGGGATTTATTGTAGAGTTGTTTTCCAGGTAATGGTTTGTTGATGATGGTATTGGATTATTTATCTTCTTTTGTTCTACAAGATCAGGGAGAGAGTTATTATTACCCCAATACAACCCCCCATCCGTTGATAATTCACTCACCTCAGGGCTTGTTGACTGTCTCCTAAGCGCACGTGTGTGACAATAGATACTTTATTAATCCCAAGGGGAAATAAGGGCATCTAGTGAGAATGTAAATTTTTACTTTCTCTTATACAAAGTATAGGGAAAGTATTGTAATTGTCCAGAAATTTGATGTTGAGATTTTGATGAATTTTAACATTTTAGACCTCCCTGACTTTCTCGTATACGAAGTGTAGGGAAAGTATTGTAATTGTCCAAAAAATTCTATTTCAAGATTTTGATGAATCTCAACATTTTAGACCTCCCTGAGTCCAGATTTGTCATTTTTGGAATTAGGTCTGTGTGTCTGTCTGTGTGTGTTGTTACACACGTGCGAGTAGGAGGGCCTGAGTAGTTGTAATATCACCACCAACTGGGGGGTGGTGGGGTGTACTGACTGTCTTTCTCAGTTACTTGCAGACCATTCCCAGGAAATCCCGCCAGGTTCCAGCACCCTTGATGACATCACTTCCGGTCCCCGAGGACATCACTTCCGGCCCTAAAAATGACATCACTTCCTGAACGGGCCTTTAAACCCGCCATCTTTACTATATGTGCTCAGTTCTGTTTTGGACTCAGTCTTGTTAACTACTCTTTAAACATTTCTACATTTGCAGCCAGGACACATTATACGGGTGACTGCCCCAAGCCTTTGCGATGTCTGGTGTGTTTATTTGTGACAGTGTGTATGTAAACATGATAACTTGAGTACGCTTTCACTTAGGTCAACCAAATTTTGCATACAAGTATTAGATACAAAATGTAGATTTCTATCAACTGTTGGGCTATTTCCATTAACCAGAAGTGGCACTTTACCTTTTATTCATGCAGCTGCGGAGTCCGATTTGTTCAACTTTACTTTTAAAATAATTGTTCAATATATTATTATTATGTATTATTCGATTTGTTGTAGACAGTTCTTTAATGTTCATAATATAAAAATATAATCATTGTCTTGTTGTTTACTCCCCAAATATCCATCCCCATATCTGAGTATACCAGAAAGTCTGGGGACAGCACTCCCGATTTTCTTTTAGTTGCAAACTGTTACCTTCCATTAATGCACAAGTCGTCTGTGATGCCATGAGGTAGCTGAGAAGTGTTGTGTCTCTGTGGCCTGTTGTCAACTTGCGATTTTTTTACTTCAAGACAAAGTACTTTTATCAGATGTGATGGTACTGTACATGGTGGCTGGCTTGTTGGTGAAGTAACTGGCAGAACCCTCAGTGTTTCATGTGTCCTGTACTATTAATTGTAACAACAATCATGTCATTACATGTGCCAGGTAACAGCGGCTACCCTGTGTAACAAAACACACAAAGCAAAGTCAAAGGTTTGGGGTTCGTCCTCGTTTCATTGTGTATACTGACGTATTCAATAGGTCTTTACAGACTCGAGTCCAGAATAGAACTGACTAATACAGAAATGGTTGGCATATATAATGAAACAGCATGAAGTGATGTAACAAGAAAGTGGCCTTCTGGGATCAGAGTGAGATCATCTGGAGTTGGGACCTTGAGGGGTGGAACCAGAAGTGACATCATGAGGTATTCTTTAGCCGGAAGTGATTATTGGACTGGTTCTTCAGTTGTTCTGCAGGTAAAAGAGGAGAAGGAGTTAGGGTACAGCACCAACCCCTAGTGTGACACGTGACAGACGCTGATGCCTTACACCTCAGAACTCAGAGGAGAGGCGCTATAATGACAATCATGAGTTTGTGTACTCTGGTGGAGAGGGCAGCCAGATACTCTTGAATTCAGGTGGAGGGGTCGTGATGTGTCAGGTAGGAGACTGCTCTACCAGCCAGTGAAGGTCTTCACCATCATGATTGCATATGCATGAGTTTGATTAGCCATACTCAGGGTAGCAACCAGGCAGGGTTCAAGGCAAGTTAAGGTACTCACATTTGCATGTCATTGTGATTTAAAAAGGTAAATTGCATAGAAATGTGTGTATCCCAGATTTTTTTTTTGGTGTGCACATTTTCCTGTTTTTTGGCATCCCATGTTTTCACAGTCAAATCCATGCACCGTTTTATAAATGAGGCCTTGTGTGAGTTCTGAGACACAATCCTATCTCTAAGCTGTGCAGGCAATTCCTTCAATCTCATGATTTTTGCTCTCATACACATTGTCAATTGGGGGACCTTCAATTTACAAGTGTCTGCCTTTCTTAATCAGGTCCAGTCAATTAAATTGACTTCAGGTAGACTATAAATAAGGTGAAGGAACATTTCAATGGGATGGCATGCACATCTAAAAATTATTAGTACTTATTCAGCAGATGCCTTTATCCTAGGCAGCTTGCAACATGGGTTGTGTTTTTTTAGTTTTTCCAGTTGGAGGTGAAGTGACTTGCTCAGGGGCACACAGTGTTTTTGCCAGAATGTAAACCCTCAGTCTCAGAGTTTGAGGGCCAAAGTCTTGCCAACTACACCACATTTCCTGAAGCCCAGACATGTTAAGAGAAATGCTGTCATCTCGTGCTGCAGTCGAGCTCTGATCTTTCAACACAAACAAACCAACTAAGCCAGAGGTGTCAGACTCCAGTCCTGGAGGGCCACAATGGATGCAGGATTTCATTCTAACCATCATCTTCATTAGTGACCTTCTTTTGCCTTAATTTTAATTAATTTAACTCAGGCCGCTTAGTTGTTTCTTTTTCCTTAATTAGCAGCCAAACAATAATGAGACAAAACAAGCCGTCACATGACCAGCTCACCACGGTATCTGAAAATAAAGAAAGCTGAAGGTCTCAGTAAGGTTCATCTCTCAGGTCCCTAAACATCATGACAGTGATCTTAGACAAAAACAGAAAATCAACAGTTTTGGAAATGCCTGCTGTGGCAGAATGAGAGCAGCAACAAGCCGTGGAATTAAATAACGAGTTTAATTAACAGCAAGAATGGACTTCTCATTAAGAAACTGGTTGGAGTGAAACTGGTAAGCATTTGAAGTAGTTGGTCATCTGTTGGCTCGTTTCGCATCTCATTTCTGTTTGGCTGCCATTTAATGAAGAAAAGAATAAATTCAGAGCACTGAATCCTTAAAAACAGGGCTATTAAAATGAAGGGAAAAAAAGTTAATTAGCAGTGAAAACTGGTCACTGATTAGAAAAAGGGTTAAAATGAAAACCTGCAGCCACAGCGGACATCCAGGCCTGGAGTTCAACACCCGTGAACTAAGCTACCACACTATTTAGCTGTTAATACTTGTGTTAATGTGATATTTCAATTTTTCATTTCTCTTTTTTATATAAAAAAAACCTGTGACGAGACGAGACTTTTTTGAAGAGATTTTTTCAAGTCCCGCGAGACGAGACTTTTGCTGTGAGATTTTTTCAAGTCACGCCCTGCACAGTACTCTCACCTCTCATTTGGGTGAATGCTTTTGACAGATACAGTTCTTGCTCTCTCAGCTCTTACAAATTTTAATGTTTTCCTCACTTTGCAGAAGATGAAAAATCAACTTGCATTTTCCTGTAGAATATCTACAACTGTTAACACCATCCGGTCTTCCTCTGCCTGAATTACTGTAGAAGAAGGACGTATCCAAGAAAAGTAATGTAGTACATCTTCAAGGAATAACATTAGACAATAAAGGAGATCTTGATATGCCATGTGTATTAAAATGTTAACAGTTTCCCGTTAGAATAGCTTTTGCAAAGACAATTAACAATTAGCGAAATATTCGAAAAAGCCGTTTAATTTAATAGAGAGAAAGAAACGAAACAATAGGCAGTTATATGTTGCATTGTCACGATGAAAGTCCAAACACAGAATCCAAATTCAATGCAATATCGATGAAAATTGAATTCAAAAAATTGTTTTCACTGAAGTTTTACAGTAAAAGTGTAAGTTTAAAAAGTATTTGCGTGTTAATTTCAAAGCCAAACAGAATGAAATCATATTATGCAACTGTTGTAGGGTACAAAATCTGTACATTTTGGTTTAATTTTCCATTATATTTTGTTCAAGACAAGACAACAGATGAACTACATTAAGGGCAAATCAAAGCATGTCATCTTGCCTTACACCTCACTTTTATAACAGTTGTTCACAGTATAGTGTTAAAATGGTATTACAGCCTGGGAAAGGAAGACTGAGCCATGCCTCAGGCCATTGATTACTTTATGGATGGACATCTGGGACAACAATTTGGTAATAGCCTGGGAATGAAGGAAATGAGGCAAAATCAAAAAAAACTTTATTATCTGGGAAAAGATAGATTAAAGAGTTTGAGCAAAATTCATCCATCATATTGACAGCCAGCCAATCAGGCGCATGCAACATTCATGTGTTGTGAAACCACAGCATGAAACTTTATAAGAAATATGCCTCATTTTGAAAGCAACGTCAAAAGAAGAGAAGAAAAAGAAGAGAAACAGAAGAACGGACGAAGACGTCACTGGTCGTCAGAAAAGCATCATGAACATCGATTGCTAAATCAAATACCTCCCTGGGACATTCACCCTTGTCATCTCTACTTTTTCTCGTAAGCTTTTTCTAAAGACCATATATATTCAGACTTTCCTATCAGTACCTAATTTCTATTATTCTTTGTTCCAGTGGTATTATTATTTTTCTTGTAATAAATACCATGCTGCTCTTACCTTTCTATGCTTTTTCTTAATGTCTAGAGTGATTGAAGTAATAAGTTAGATTTCTTTGAGCACCTGGTGCAGCTGGAGGTTTGTCATTACCTCTGTGCTTCGAGGTTTATTAAGGCTGAGGGTGAGAGCTCCAATCAATAGTAGGGAATAGTATGTAAAGAAGGTATTCTTGGCTGAAAAATGGCCTATAGTCAAGAGTGCTGAGTCTTTGTATGTTTAAATGTATTCTTATAGACCAAGAGTAATATTTAGGCCTGAGATATCATTAAAACATCGTATGTTGTTCATGCTGATAATAAGTAAGTCTCTTGAAGTGCTGAGTGACAGGCTTTGTTATTCTTAAAGCACTTGTGTGGTTTAAAGTGCTAAAGGTTAACCAGCTGTGTGTGTGTCATTCATGGGGCACTGTTGTGGTTAGGGTCTGTGTGTATGCGTATAGCTGTGTATGCGTGTGTTCATCTTAAAATGCAACAGTAGACCAACCCAATAACAAAGTTGATGAGTACACTTACCCTTGAGGGAAAACAGGTAAAGGTTAAGTAGAGAGAAATACTACGATAATACAGCAATGAATACCTCTAACACAACATGAAACATAATTTACTTTCAAATTATTATGTTTTACTGTTTTTTAATATAATATATAATATAGGCTAAGGATCTGTGCTGGTATCCAGAAGGTTGCCGGGTCAAATCCCCATCACTGCCAAAAGAGATCCAACTCTGCTGGGTCCTTGAGCAAGACCCTTAACCTGTAATTGTTCCAGGGGGACTGTACAATAGCTGACCCTGCGTTCTGACCCCAAGGGGTATGCGAAAACTAACAAATTCCTAATACAAGAAATTGTATAAGGCAAAATAAAGAACAAAAAAAATATATATGGTTAATTACTCGCTATAATGTAAAATAGTTAGTTCTATTATGCATATGTAACAATTCCATTGAAAATAACAATCATTTTAAATTGTACATCCGTATCCCCATACGCAAGCGGCAAAACCGCAGAGAGGCTAGCGTATAGTGCCCGCCTGGGGATTGGTAAGCGGAGCAAGCGGGGGCAAAGCCCCCTAGTTTTAATACATTACCAAAAACTTTTAGAATCCTGTTTTTGTTTTTTTCATTCCAGTGTATTGAGTGTTGCTTGATGATTAAATGATTTTAGCTTAAGGCTGCAGTGTAACAAAATGTGAAAAAGTAAAAGGTCTGAATAAGTTCTGAAGGTACCGTATATTCAAATCATTGCATGTATTCAGGCTTTTCAGTGTTTATAAGATGGAAACTTTTCACCTTGGACTAAAGGGGGCCTCAATTTGTGACCATGAGATTAGAGCATGGGTATGCATCTCCTGTCCTGGTGGTCCGCAGTGGCTGAAGGTTTTCATTCAAACCAGTTTCAAAATTAGAAGCCAAGCCTGGCAGAGATTGAAAGTTGGTGTTTCATTATGTGGCTTGTTAAGAGCTTTCATTTTTCTAAGACAAATCTTTATCACATTGCATTTTCTGAGAACATTATCTAAAGGTTTTGTGGTCCAGAGCAGATTTGTATCTCGTGGTCCTTCCCTTCTCTCTCATTTATTTCTAAATATTGTACTAACATGGATACTTCATGAGGCCTATACACACTGTCATGTGTGCCGGTGAACTCTTATGCAATAACCCACTGAGATTGGTGGTGGTGGGGGGGGTCTACCACTAACTTTGTCTTCTTTGTCTTCTTCCCTCACAGTGCCAAAAAACGCCCAATAGGGGCACATAGCCCTGCCCCTTCCGGTCTGACCTCCATAAAAGCCAGGCATCCCAAAAGAAGATGTCTTTTAAGGCCAGTTCAAGCCGCAGAATGGAGCACTATCTCATTTGAAAGGTTGCCATTCAGTTGACGAGAAACCTCAGTTTTGAGGATTAGCACAAAGCCACACATTTCTCTTTCATTTTTTCGTTCTTTTTGTTTCATCTGGTGACGAATAAAAGGGACGACCTGGTTGGCATCCCAAAAGTCTTTTCTTTTTGAGACTGTTATTCCACTGGTTTAATGGGAGTAGGTTAGCTGGAGAGCTGGTGGTTCCCTTGTCATTTGCACCTCATTATTAACTGATGGCTTATTAAAAAAACAGGCAACAATTAAAACCCTTAATGCAGCTGTTTAAAACTAAAAGAGACAATTAAGGGTTTGGAACTGTAAAAAATTAGTTAACTAAAACTAAGCCCAAATATCCTTATTGCTTTAGTAGTAAATAAATGGGTTCAAATTAAAAAAAAATGTTTAAAGTAAAAACCTCCACGACCTTAGCTGAGTACCCCTGCACTACAGAAATAAAGTGACATGGTGTGTCAATTTTAATTTGTGCCTCGCTTCATGTGGATGGCCTTGATCAATACCAATGTGCATCAAGAGCAGCGGTGGATGTCGCTGTATTGATCTTTACTCTTCTTTCAATCAGAAGGCTCTTTCCTGTTTTTGCTTCCAAGTGGTGGGTAACTCATCTTATCAACTGTGTCTAGCGGCTGCTCGCTGCCCCCGGTGGTTCCAAAATGCAACAAAAGCAAGCAATGCTTTAAAACTGTAACACAAGTTACGGCTCATGAGCACATGACAATGATATTAATTTAAAAAGAAATCAAGAAAAACTGAGGTCTACTTTGATTGAACTACAGCATTCTCTTTCAGTGCTATTGTCTTCTGCTTTTTAAAAAGTGCAGTTTAGGCTATAAAAACAATTTTGTCTTAAGTGTTGTTTTGCATTATAAAGGACTGAGAGCAGAAATGGCTGTTGTCTGACAGCTTGGTTCCAACTCCAGGTCTGGACACTGTCTGTGTGGAGAAGGAATAGTCTCTACACCACATCACGTTAGACTAGTTAGTGACTCCAAAACTTTGGATACACCATCACCTGACCTGGCTTTGTTACCTACTTGTGAATGGCCTGACCCTGAATTGGAAAAGGAGTGTAACCAGTAGTGGGCGACCACTGAGCCCCAAACCCCAGACACAATGTTACCCAACACAATCACGGGTTCAAATAATGGATTTTTAATCCACCAAACACATTATATAATGAAGCACAGCCAGTATCCGTACAAAACAATGAAACTCTTTCTTCTCCTTCTGCCTCCAGTTGAGTGTTGCCCACTGCCTCCTGACTCTGGCTCATTGAGGTTTCATTCAGGATTCCAATGACCTGGCATGCTTTGTGGGAAGCTCTTCTGGGTTGTTTGAGAACCAAGGAAGCCCTCCTCCAACAGTATTCCCTTGTGCCACCCAGAAACCCTTATAGGGCAGCATTTCTGGACTCCACTTCCCATGAACCCCTGTGGGTGTCCTATCTGGGGCACCTCCAGCAGACCACTGCCACCTAACATATGGGGGTTGAAACTGCTCCTGACTTCCGGCTTCTGCTTATCCATCCCCTGGCACCGTCCATCTTTGCAAGAGGTCATACCATCGTCCAGCCGGGATGCCCACCTGTCCTAGATGGCATTCACAGAAGATATAAAATGGGTTGAGAGTTGATGCCATGCAGAGGTGGCACCAGCAAACACCATTCACTAGCAGACCTGAGGGATCAAGAAGGAACTTATGAGTGACTCCATATATACAGCTGCTGACCTGCCGACTACTCTGTAAGCAAGCATCAAGCATTAAGAGTGATGATGGTAAAAAATCTGTCAATTATTTTCAGTGGGAAGTTTTGAAATTTTTAAACTTTGTAAAAATCAAAACATTATTATGAAAAGTTAAACTGATAGATAGATAGATAGATAGATAGATAGATAGATAGATAGATAGGGCACTATACTGTATAATAGATAGATAGATTGATTCTTTTTTTATAATAAACTTTATTGTGCATAATAATAGAAGACATGAACACAACAATACAAATAACAATTTCTCAAGAAAAATAACAATGACATTACTCCTCCACTACTCCCCATTCCCCACACATTAAGTCAAGTACACAAGTCTGCAGTAAGTATTCAATCCTCAAAACAATCCTTATAACATTTAACATAACAATCGCACAGCAGCTCTTCTTCGTTATTCCAAATTGATTTTTAGTTGCCCCTCCTCAATAGAGCACAGCACACCCTTCACTTTTTCAAATTCTTTGATATTGCACATTGTTTTATAATATGTAGATTCCAGCTTAATTCTCGAAATTAAATAAAATTTGAAAATAAAGAGCACATCATCTGGTAATGAACCACTCTGTTTATTATTACGGCTTTTTAAAATTGCTACCTTTGCTTGCCCACGTAAATAATTTAAAAGTTGAAGTTTTGATTTTGATGTTTTGTTATATTTCATGCCCCAAATAAATCTTCGATCATCAAAAGAAACAGTACATTTTTCACATATTTTCTGAAAGTACACAAACAGAGTTTGCAGTCTCATACAATATAAGAATAAATGATAAACAGTCTCTTTCTTCCCACAGAAGGCACATTTATCGCTCACATCACTCTGAAGTTTATTTAGGAACACATTAGTTGTGATGACCCCGTGTACGATCCTCCATTGTAAATCGCCTGCTCTCTTATTATTAGGGAGTTTATAAAATTCTCTCCATGCTGGCCTGACCTCTGCTTTTACATTTAATTTTTCAGTCCAGGTCATCATGATGGTGTTTTTTAGATTTGAAAAATGGAAAACTTTGATGTAGTATACATACACGCCTTTCTTATTTAAAGATCGAAAAAATTCCTTTTCCTGTCTGTCAAGCCTTAAAATCGAGTCCTCCCTCACACCATTCATTTCCAATTTGGGTTCCACTTCCAGATCAGAAAAGCAGCCCTCCTCCTCCTCCTCCTCTGTCTTTGTATGCACTGAGGTCAAGTTCCCCTGATTTTCTCTTAGCCTGATGAAGTCTTTTGCCATAAAGGATAATAAATAATTACTGATTGAATGCCCAGCCTTGAAGCCAACACAGTGGCATCTTTAAAGCTTTTGTTGTCCTCCACTAATAACTGAGAAAAAAGCCACAGTGCCACTTTTGATTAAAGTCTTTACAAAACTAATTTTAAAAAGTAGTGGACATGTGAATAAAGAATTAAAACTGAGGGGATCATTGAAGAGCGAAGGGGATTTGGATGGCACTCTCTGAAGAAAGGAGCTCCAAGTAAGGAAAACTCCCTTGTAAAATTTGTTAATAACGAGAACTCTTCCTCTAAAAGAGAGCTTAGGCGCAATCCACTGCCATTTCCTTAACAATCTGTTGTAAAAAGCCCTCCCAGTTGTCCTTTTCAGTGTCCTCACCACCCAGCACAACCCCGAAGTAACAGAAAGCTTTCCTATTCCAGCCCAGCCCTGATGGTAAGACTGGCGGAGGACGATGTGCCCAGTCCCTTGATAAATATGCATTACCCTTCTCCCAGTTAACTTTTGCAGAAGATGCTCCTTCAAAAAGTGCTAAACATTTACAAACAGCGGAGACGTCTTCATCAGAATTCACAAACACCACGACGTCATCTGTATAGGCCAGAAATTTTAAAGTTAGATTTTTACACAATGAAATTGTGAATCCCTGCAGGTGTTTCTCAAGCTGCCTAAGTAAAGATTCAATGGAGATGGCATATAATATCCCCGACAAAGAACACCCCTGACAAATCCCCCTGGTCACAGCAAATGGCCGGCTTATCACCCCGTTGAATTTTAACACTCCAAACACATTGGAATACATCAATTTGATGTACTTTACAAAAGGTAAACCAAAACCAAATGCTCTTAAATTTGTGAACAAATATTTGTTGTCAACCTGATCAAAAGCCTTCTCTTGATCTAAAGATAGAACTTCAATATCGAGACTGAAAGCTTTCGATGCAGATATGATGTCCCTCAGCACAAATATGTTGTCGTGAATTTGTCTGTCCGGTACACAGTAGGACTGGTAAGGGCTGATGATGCTGCCCATCACTTTTCTCAGCCTCATTGCTAACCCCTTTGAGATGATTTTATAGTCCGTGCAGAGTAAGCTCATGGGCCGCCAGTTCTTCAGAAGGCAGAGGTTGCCTTCCTTAGGTAGCAAAGTGATGACAGCTCGGTGACAGCTGACCGGAAGCACCCCTGCTTGCAAACTGTCCTGTACCACCTCAAAGAAGTCCATGCCTCATACAGGCCAGAGCTGTTTATAAAATTCAACTGGTAAGCCGTCAATTCCCGGTGTCTTTCCAGTATTTAGATTGTCAAGTGCAACTGTGAGTTCTTGAAAAGTGAGATCGCTGTCCAGAAACTCAGCTGAACGGTCAGAAAAGTGAGGCAGTCCTTTGAACAAAGTGGCCGAAGAAGAGAAACTGAGCTGCTCCTTTGAAAACAAAGTCTCGTAAAAAGACACAGCAAAGTCCCGGATGTCCTCAGGCTCTCTCAGCTCTTTTCCAGTATCTTTTTGGAGAACATGAATAACTTTATCTTGGGCCTCCTTTTTTTCCAAAGCAAAGAAACATTTTATAGGTGCATCAAGGTGGTTAAGTTGTTGAAAGCGAGAACGTATTAAAGTATTGTTTTCTTTGTGCTCAGGTTGTGTAGCAGATCCTCAGAGTAGCCATCTAACTGATTCTGATGTATGTAAGTGATCTCCTCCTCGAGTTTCTTGATTTTTAAAATGCAGTCCTTGGTGACGTGTTCAGTGTATTGTTGACAGAATTGTCGAATCTGCACATTGGACACTTCCCACCACTGTCTCAGGGATTCAAACTGCAGCTTGGTGGAACTCCACTGCTTCAAAAAGAAATTAAAACATTCTACAAAGTGACTATCCTGAAGGAGAGTGGTGTTAAAATGCCAGTACGATTTATATTTTTGCGGGGATGGGAGGAGAAAAGTAACAGAAACCAGAGAGTGATCGGAAAAAGCGACAGGAGTGATAAGAGTGTTAGTTAATAAATTGAGGTGCCGTTTCACACTGTAAAAGCGATCTAAGCAAACAAACGAGAGGTGCCCTTTGTTCCTTTTGAGCCACGTGAACTGTCAGCTAAAAAGTGAGACCACCACACATTGACCAAGTCATAGGCCTTGACGATTTCCTTGAGTATCCTGACTGACTCCAAGTGCGGCTCGGCCCAATTCCTATTCATAACACAGTCCTCTGTACAATTAAAATCCCCCCAGCACGACAAACTCATTATTAGTAAATTCATCCAAAACCCCCCTTAATAATTAAAAAAAATCCACCCTGGCAGTGCCATTATTGGGGGCATAAACATTAATACAAACCAACAAGTGGGGGCCATCCTCTGCTTGCACAACTAACAGTCTGCCAGCCATAGCCTCAGTCACCTTTGTGATTTTAAACAAAGAGGTTTTACGTATCAGCACCGCCACCCCCGTGCTCACACTGGTGCCATGACTGAAAAAGCCCGTCCCTCCCCAGTCCTGCACCCAGGCAGCCTGACTCTCCGGATCTGAGTGGGTCTCTTGTAGGAAACCCACATCTAAGTGCTTTTGTCATAAAAAATCACAGACCAAGTTCCTCTTTAAATTGCCTCGACAGCCATTCACATTTAGGGTACCCACATGTGACTCAGCCATAGTTACACAACAAAAGAAACAAAAAATACACCAAAAGACAAAGAATTTCATTTTCTTGACTGCAGCATCCATCAGGACTTATTTTGAAGGCTCTTGCGCACTCTGCTCATTATGTTTTTTAACCAGGTGGTCTCCTTTTGGTCTAACCCTAAATTAGCTGCATTGCGCTTTATATTTTTTGCGGAACTCAAAAAGAGATCAGGGTCTGGAAAATAGTCTTGTACTTGAATACCCCTCTTTCCCTCTAAATATTCCAAGAACTTCCTGATGCTCTTTGTGCTGTAACCCCCTTTAGGCTCCAAACCAAACACTGAGAAGGTGTTACCAGAAATGTCAGCGGTATTCTCTCCTTCACCCTACACACCTTCACCACTACCTGCAACATCCATCTTTTTAACTGACACAATTTGTTTTTTGGACCGATTGTCCGACATTAAAATCTTTTTTGCGCCCGTGGTGGACTCCACTGCTTCTTTTCTTTTCCTAGTGGTTATTTGTGATGTCTCCTTACATCCACTCGACTCCACACTCACATCCATCATGTTTGCCTCACTCACTGCTGCTCTGTTTGGAACTTTTATTTCCTTCTTACTGCTGCTGCTTGTGTTTTGTTTAGTGCCCAGGCCCAACTCAAGATTGCCCTCAGTTGTATCAACATTGGGCATGTCTAAGTTTGTCTCATTATTGGTGGGCAGTGTTCCACCACTTGGAGACGGATCATCTCCTCCTGTATCATTACAGCTCCCTTCATCCTGAAGCAGGGTGACATTATCATCACTGCAGACTTCTGCAGCCTGACCAGTGGGGGCCTCCTCAGTCTCAGCTGTGCACCCTTCTGTAAGGACGGAGGCTCCTTCACCAGGGACACTGGGCTCATCTACAGGTGTATCACCAGCCTCAGCCAGCACACCTTTGTTATTTTTGTCTTGCTCTTTTTTAGAGTCTATTGCAACATTACCTTCATCAGCAGGCTCCATTTGCTCCTCAGTTTCCTTCTTATCTAATTCACTCTCACTATCAGTCAGCTCATCTTCTTCAAAACCCTCCTCCTCCTCTTCAGTCTCTGGCTAACTCTGTCTACTTTGTTCATCACTTAAATAAACATTCACTCTTTTGCAGTTAATCACTTTATGGCCTGCTCTACCACAATTGAAACATTTCATCGATTCAGAACTCACAAACACCATGTAATGCACACCCTCCACTCGGAACTTTAAGGCCACGTTAAGTTCATCATTCGCGTTATTTAAAATCATATAAAGCTGTCGCCGGAAAGTCACGACATGCTTTAAATCAGGGGATCTGCAGCCCAGTGGAATCATACTAATTGGAGACATCACTTCACCATATCTGCACAGTTCACGCTGCAAAATTTCATTACTTAAGAAAGGAGGCACATTGGAAATGATAACCTTACGAGCAGGAGTCGACAGCGGCAACATCGAGATCAGCGCGTCATTAAGCATAACACCCTGCTCGACCAGTCGGGTCACCAGCACTTCATCGTCCAGGAAAATCACCACCGCTTTATTCCTACGCGATGCCGACCGCACATTCTTACACCCCACCACCCTACTGACCTCCATAATGCAGGCCTCCACTGAGACCGCCGAATCAACAAGCAACCTTACGCCGTGCCTTCTGGAAAGATTTGAAAAACTATGTGGAGATAAGCCATCTCGTATAACTTTAGACACCGCCATAGTGGCAAAGCCGCTATCGCGTCCTCTTTAAAAACAGAAAAAGTACTCGTAAAACTAAAACAAACAAACAAAGAAGAAAAAAGAAAGAGAGAGATACTCACAACACGCACCGCCGTCGATGACCGAAACCACAGACACGCCCACCCCAGACCACACCAATCGAGAGCCAAATGGACATAGATAGATAGATAGAAAAGGCACTATATGATAGATAGATAGATAGATAGATAGATAGATAGATAAGGCACTATATGATCGATAGATAGATAGATAGATAGATAGATAGATAGATAGATAGATAGAT
>JANRMT010062811.1:6165407-6178071 GCA_026402145.1 Polypterus bichir lapradei | reverse complement strand
ATACTCTGGAATAGATATGGCAGCTTAGGGACAATGCTCATTTTCACAATATGAATTCCCCCTGCTAAAGTGTGGAGTGGTGGCTCTGAGGCTAGGGATCTGCACTGGCAATCGGAAGGTTGCCGGTCTGAATCCCGTAAATGCCAATAGGGACTTTGCTCTGTTGGGCCCTTGAGCAGGGAAGAGATATGGAGCCACCAGGGCTCTTCCCAGAGTTGGTCATCTGGTCAAACTGAGTAACCAGGAATGAAGGGCCTTGGTCATGGTGGTAACCAAAAGCCCAATGGTCGCTCTAAAAGAGCTTCAGAAGTCCTCTGCTAAGAATGAGGAACCATCCCACCAGCACTCAATTAATCAGGCATTTATAGTGAAGTAGCTAGACAGAAGCCACTCTTGAGTAAAAGGCTTTTGACAGTTGAAAGGACACTGAAAGTATGAGGAAAAATATTCCCTGGTGTGATGAGACAAAAACTGATTTCTTAGGGCAGAACTCCAAGTGCTATGTTTTCTAAAGACTGGCACTGCTCATCACCTGCCTAATACCATCCCTACAGTGAAGCATGGTGGTGCCTCCATCTTGACTTGCTGTACACTCTGAACCTCCAAGGTCATGAAAAAAGACAATTCCCCCCTGAGGATTAACACAATATAATAACCAAAATCAAAACAATGACTATGGTTGTGCTGAGGGAAGGATGAATACAGTCAAATATAGAGAGGTCCTTGAAGAAAATCTGCTCTAGAATTCATTCAACCTCAGACTGGGGTGATGGTTCATCTATCATGATGACAATGATCTGAAGTGTAGAGTTCAGACAATTCCGAGTGGCTTTGAGTTCTTCTTGTCCAGCCAAAACCCAGACTTAAACCCTGTAGAACATCTGTGAAGATACCTGATGATGACAGTTTCCAGATGCTTCCCATCAAATCTAATGGATCTTGAGATGACCTACCAGGAAGTGAGATAATCAGCCCGAATTCAGGTGTGCAATGCTCGTAGTGACTTACTCCAGAAGAAATTGTTGCCAGGGGGCTTCCAAAAACTACTGTATTAAGGATCTGATTTCTTATATGAATAAGATTTCAATTTTTGTCTTTTATTAAAGTTTAAACTTTTCTGAAAATGTGTTTCCAGTTTGTCATTATGGGTATACTTACAACGATTTCTTTTTAAACTTGCATTTTGTATATGTCAGACCTTCTCCTTATGATATTTCTATGCTGTTTAATGTTATATATCCATTCATCCATCCATTATCCAACCCACTATATCCCAACTACAGGGTCACGGGGGTCTGCTGGAGCCAATCCCAGCCAACACAGGGCACAAGGCAGGAAATAAACCCAGACCAAGCACACACACACACACCAAGCACACACTAGGGACAATTTAGAATCTCCAATGCACCTAACCTGCATGTCTTTGGACTGTGGGAGGAAATTGGAATACCCGGAGGAAACCCACGTAGACACAAAGCGAACCCAAGCGAACCCGGGTCTCCCAACTGCAAGGCGGCAGCGCTACCCACTGCACCACTGTGCCGCCCTAATGTTATTTAATAGGTGTTAATATTTGGTGTGTTGGTTAATTCTTTGTGATGTGGCCTTGAAAGTTTTAAAAAACAAAATGTATAATCATAATAATGGACACAAATTAGAATCTACAAATGACACCAAAAAGTTGTAAATTCTAAACGCTGCAAATTAAAATACAAAATCTTGGGATCACTACACCAGTGGCAGAGCAACAGGCACTAATAGGAGAGACCTCTGGCTAACTGCTGGCCAGTACAAAGCCCAAGCCCAGTCCTGATGGCTCTTCAAGAGGTCTGGTGGTATGACCCTGTTAAGAGAACTCAGGGCTCAGGGCGACAAGCTGCTTCAGCTGCGGGTTCCTTTTTCCAAAGTATGGCCACCCCGACCCCTGAGATTAAAACCTGGATTGTTAGGTAGGTAGATGAAAGGGCTCAGCTGGTGGAAGGAAAAGAAAAGAGAGGATCGAGATTATAGAAACAAAGAGACCGGCAGAGAGGAGAGGTGAAGTTAGGATTCTTTTGTGCAATCTGCAGGTAGGCAATTTGGCAAGCCACCATAACCCAAGAAACAGAATGGCAAAAATGTATAGACAGGTTGAGAGAAGCCGCAGGTTTTTGCTCTTTTACTTCACTTTATAATGTACTTTGAGTGCTTCACTTTTGTTCATCCCACTCGTGTATTCTTTACTTTAAAAATCGACTGCTTTTGTATCTTTATGCCTCCATGGCGTTATTCTGAGTGAGAGGATCACTACCTTAAGACAGCAAATTCATTTTCTTTATCTCGTCTTCCAATGTTGCAGGCACATAATGACAGCCTGGCTGCAGATGTATAAATAGAATCATTTAAACATTATATATAGCGCCATTCGTGGAGAGTAGCAACACATTGTGCTTTATGAAGCAAATGAAAATACAAACAAAAGTGTGAAAGCACAATGCCACGGAGACCATCTAATGAGATGATGCAGAAGTCAGGCTTAGTCATGCGGCACGGATGATGGGCACTGCTACCCACACACAGAAATGCCAAGAGACTCACTATAATACTTTATGGTCTTTTTTTTTTTTGTTCACAGCTTGTCTTCATATGAGCAATGTTGGAAATAATTAATTCTTCATCCAAGCTGACAGTGAAGTAAAATTAACTTATACACAAGCGAGTCTGGAGTGAAAGGATAAATTAAGCACAGGAGACCAGTGGTTTATCTCAGCATAGTTTGCTTCTGTTCAATTAGGTAAAGTGCTGCACATAAAGTAATCTGACCAGCAATACACATCCATTTTTCATACCTGCTTAATTTGGTTGAGAGTTTTAGGATGGCATAACCTGTTTGGCGCAAGGCCGGAACTAACCCTGGATAAGGTGTCAGCCCAAAACTGGGTGCTCTAAATAAAGAACCCACCCAACACACCTCTCTTCAAAATGAAGAAGGACAGCAGAATACCCAGAGGAATAACCCACACAAACATGAAGAGAACATTCAAACTTCACACAGACAGTAACCAGGCCCTGATTTGAATCTGTCAATCTAGTCTACTGCAATTAAATAAATTAACACATACAGTGGATTACGAAGCACCATATATACTTCTGTATAAGTCGGGTCTTGAAACCCAAAAAATCGATCATAAAATCAGACCCCGACTTGTACACCTGTTCAAAAATGCAACACTTAACATTTTTTTTTAACATCTTCTTGCCTCCTCCAATCTTGCATCAGTTCCTCAGATGCATCAAATTTTGTTGCAGCAGCGCAGTTACCAATTTCTTTTCGTACTTCAACAACGTTTAATTTAAAACCAGCTTCATATTTTCTTCTGAGCGAACGCTCCATTGTAGATAAGGGATGCTCTTACGATAAAGGTGTATGAGGGTATGAGATACAAAAAAACACAAAACAGTGCAAACATCGCTTTGGAATAGTTCAGTATTGCATCTGTGGTGCTCTTTCTTGGCATGAAACCATAATGCTGCTCACTAATCATCACCTCACTTCTTAACCTAGCTTCCACTACTGTTTCCCATAACTTCATGCTGTGACTCATCAGTTTTATTCCCCTGTAGTTAATGAAGTCCTGCACATCCCCCTTATTCTTAAATATCAGCACCAGTACTCTTCTTCTCCACTCCTCAGGCATCCTCTCACTTTCCAAGATTCCATTAAACAATCTGGTTAAAAACTCCACTTCCATCTCTCCTAAACACCTCCATGCTTCCTTAGGTATGTCATCTGGACCAATGGCCTTTCCGTTTTTCATCCTCTTCATGGCTGTCCTTAATTCCTCCTTGCTAATCCGTTGCACTTCCTGATTCACTATCTCCACATCATCCAACCTCTTCTCTCTCTCGTTCTCTTCATTCATCAGCCTCTCAAAGTACTCTTTCCATCTGCTCAACACACTCTCCTCACTTGTGAGTATGTTTCCATCTTTATCCTTTATCACCCTAACCTGCTGCACATCTTTCCTAGCTCGGTCCCTCTGTCTAGCCAATTGGTACAGGTTCTTTTCTCCCTCCTTAGTGTCCAACCTCTCATACAACTCATCATACGCCTTTTCTTCAGCCTTCACCACCTCTCTCTTCACCTTGCACCTAATCTCCTTGTACTCTTGTCTACTTTCTGCATCTCTCCAACTATCCCACTTCTTCTTTGCCATCCTCTTCCAATGTATACTCTCTTGTATTTCCTCATTCCACCACCAGGTTTCCTTTTCCTCCTTTCTCTTTCCAGATGTCACGCCAAGCACCCTTCTTGCTGTCACCCTTATTACATCTGCAGTAGTTTCCCAGCTGTCTGGTAACTCTTCACTGCGACCCAGTGCCTGTCTCACCTCCTCCCTAAACTGAACCTTGCAGTCTTCCTTTTTCAACTTCCACCATTTGATACTTGGCTCTGCCCTCACTCTCTTCCTCTTCTTGATCTCCAACATAATCCTACAGACCACCATCCTATGCTGCTTAACTACACTTTCCCCTGCCACCACTTTTCACTTTGCAGTCTTCAATCTCCTTCATATTGACTCTTCTGCATAGGATGTAATCTACCTGTGTGCATCTTCCTCCACTCTTGTACGTAACCCTATGTACCTCCTTCTTTTTAAAATACGTATTCACCACAGCCATGTCCATCCTTTTGGCAAAATCCACTATCCTCTGACCTTCTTCATTACTCTCCTTGACACCATACCTACCCATCACCTCCTCGTCTTCACTGTTCCCTTCACCAACATGTCCATTGAAATCCACTCCAATCACCACTTTCTGTCCCTTGTGTACACTGTTCATCACTTCATCCAACTCACTCCAAAAATGTTCTTTCTCACCCATTGCACACCCAACTTGCGGTGCACATGCACTAACAACATTCATCATCACACCTCCAATTTCCAGCTTCATAATCACTACTCTGCCTGACACTCTTTTCACCTCCAAAACACTCTTGACATACTGTTCCTTCAGAATAAAGGATCTTAAATACGAAAGGATAAATAAATACCAAAGGATCTTGTACAAAGTTCTGAAATAAGGCTTTGAGTACTTATATGAATGGGAGATTTCAGGTTTTCATGTTTAATAAATTTGCAAAACTTTCTAAAAACATGTCTTTACATTGTGAATATGTGGTTTTGAGTGTGGATTGATGGGTAAAAATGGCAAATTTATCCATTAAAAATAAATCTACAAAACAGTAAAGTGTGCAGAAAGTGAAGGGGTCTGAATTCTTTTTGAATCCACAGTATACAAGGTTGCCAGATTTCCAAAATCACAGATCGGGACCAACACCATTCTGAGTGACCAAAAAAAGATGTTCAGGAACTAAGGAAGACCTAAAAATAGATCATTTTAATTAAATTATAATTATAGATACAGTATATAAAGATGTATAATCTAAACATGTAAGCATATTTAAATAAGTACATATATAGAAGAGAATATTTATAAAATAGTCACAGAATAATCATGATAGTGCACCTACAAGTAGTAATGAAATATTTCAATGCATACTAAACTAACATAAATATGAATGCACGGTAAACATTTTGTGCGGTTTTATATATCGCCTCACTTATTTCTTTTTCATTCAAAATTTAGGTATGGGTATTTTTGATATAACTTGTAACATGTTTTATGTTTCATATAATATGACATGATATATGTAACTAGAATGCCGATATGCAAATATGACCTACCTTGTTAGTCAAAAAGTCTTTATCAGCATCATTTCACTTTCAAAACAAAGTACACACGAGCGCCAGAAATGTATGAAGTCATGAGCACACGGCATACACGAATACACACAATTCAAACACTCAGATTCAGCTGACAGTTACATATGTTATTCATAGAAGGTGGTACGTCAGGCTGTCTACCAAAATATAGCAAGTCTCTTTAACTAGATATTCAATATAAAAATTGAATTAAGATTTTTTTACATACAATTTTTGTTCAGTCGGGATTTGTGGATTTGTCTGTAGGGACAGTCCCGCTCAAATTGGAACGTCTGGCAACCCTGATGGTATAACTAATGTCAATACTACAACAACCCAATTCAATGGATGAAATATTATACGTCGGCATACAAAATTTGGTCAAATGTTTTATCTCATTTGGCCATCGTGTCAATTAATACATTTTGAGTCATTTTGGTACTTCCTGTTTTAAAGTGCCTGTGGCTAAAACTGGAATTTTTTCAGGAAAAAATTGTGAATAGGAAGTAAATGCTGAATTTCTCCATTTTTAATTGCTTGTCTTGTGATAAAAAGACATCTATTTGTGTTCATTTTTTTCATAGTTATATCACTGTTTCATTGCATATGGAGGTAATTTTACTGAAGTGCCTGCTGTGACTCATTTGCAGTTTGGCAAGAGAAATGCCAGACACCAACATGGAACTCTCTGTGGTGCTCAGCCATCACTCGTCATCAATAGAAAGTATATGGAGTGACACTTGCTTTTTTCTTCAGACAAAGTGAAAACCCATAGATTCTGAATAAACTGTAAGTCTGGAATCCACAGACAACTTATTTTTATTTTGAGTTTCCAAAGGCTCTTCGTGTCTCCAGAAATGTCTCCAGTCGTGTCTCCAGTCTCTTCTCATTACAGAAATTTATATTTGTTGTTGTAACAATTAAATTGACCCAGTGTGCCAGAATAAGCTGTGGCTCTCTGTGGTGCTGTAATGAATGATTGTGTTGAGAAAAGTGGATATATGCATAGAAATTTCTAATTTATCCATCCATTTCCTAAACTCACCTATCCAGATCTACTGGAGTCTACCTTCGAAAGCACCAAGCAGGATCAGTCCCTGGGGAGGGCACCAGCCCACATCAGGTGAACACACACATATCTCCCATTCAACTAACCAATATGGCTTTGGTCCTTGGGAGGAAACCCAAGCAGACACAGGAAAGTCGATGTAGGGAACACCCAGTATGTGGACCCAAATGTTGCAAGACAGAAACATTAGCAATTTGCCGTTGTATCACTCTGTATAATGCATATGTAGAGTAATTGTATGGAGGGCTCCTAAGGTGACCCTTCTTTCATAGAATGATGTCTATGAGGACAAAATATAAAGTATACAAAATCTGATGTGCTTATTAACTAACTGACAGAAGTAGGTGCAGAAAAGTCCCCTGCTGGCTACGTAACTATTGAATTTATAGTCAGGATGTGCTCAATTCCAGTAAAAAACCCAGGGGTCCCTTATATGAGGCATTCCATGCTCCTGAGCTGTTCTTTTGAGGGCACAGTACTGGCACATCTCTCCAGTGGCTTCACCCTTAGGTGAATTAGGTATCTAATTCCTTATAATCCCATTACGTGTATACATTTTGGATGAAGAGAGCACACAAGTGTAATCTTTAAGCCCATAGAATGGCCAAGAGATTAACAAATAAATAAAAATAAGGTTCTTTATAATACAGAAATATTAAGCTAAAGGATTAAGGGACTTGGGGACAAAAAGGAACAAAATAAACAACAACATAAAAAGAAATGAAAGTCTCACTGCTGTAATAGTTAAGCCAAAGTTCCTCCCCTGACTTATGTTTAAATTTCTTTTTTACATCTTCTTTGTTTAGTTTTTTTCTATTGTTCAATGTTTTCTATTATTTCTAATAATGTGGTTCTGTTTATTTACTATTTTGTTTAACTGTGTATTTTCTATTCTTTTCTATTATTCTATTTAGTTTCTATGTTTCTTAACCTGTTCTCTTGATATTCCATGTATTTTGTGGGTGGATCTCCAAGAGGCGGGGGCCACCAGTCAATAACTGTTAAGGGACTGCCCTCCCAGCCAATAATTGGTGTGCTGGGAAATGAAGTCCCGAATGTGCTCTGGTGCACTTTTGGTGTTATTTACAAGTGTCGCTTTCTTTGTATTTTTGCTGCGGTTTTTGACTTTTTTGCTACTGTTTTTTGATTTGTTCTTGTGGAGATCAATTTGCAAGGCAAGCTCTTATTTTGATTATTTTTTCTTCAATAAAATCTCCTTTATAAAGATTTATTGTGGCCTTGCACCAAGCCAGGGTTTGATGGTGATCTAAACCCTTGTGATGCTTTTTGATTGTGTTTGGTAATATTAAAGAATATATTTTTGAACTTTCAGAGTAAGACATATTTTTGCCATTCACTCAGGTAGAAGCTAGACTGCCTATTGGTGCTCCTCCTCTAGGAAAGCTGGTGCACTTCTTGGTTGTTTTTGAAGGCCTCAATCACATTAATTCTGGTTCCTCTCTCTTTTGCAGGGCCATGGACTAGATTCTTGAGCACATTGTCCAGAATACTGGTGTCCCCTTGCCAGAACACCACTTTGCCTAACATGATAATGTGTTGCCTTAGTAGATACTTCACCTACAGACCTACAGGCCTTGGAGGAGCAGTTTGAATCAGATTCATCTCATTTGTGTCTACAGGTACCCTGACAGAGAATAAAAATGCGAAGTGTAAGGGTCAGGAACAACACAGGGTCAAAAAGTGGTGCAGGTTTTGGAGCTCACATACCTGGAAATTGTACAGAGTTCTGATGGCAGATTCTCTTCTGACATCATATGCAGGTTTGGTTTTGCTGCTTTTGCCATGAACTTGCTTTTTATCAGCAGACCTGAGTGGTCAAGAAGGAGCATAGGCCTTACAAGTGTCACATAATATATAGTTGACTATTCTACAGACAAGCCTCAAGGATATGAACTTAATATGAGATGCTACAGGGAGCCAATGTAGGGCATGAGAGACATGTACCAGTCTCGGCTGGTTGAACACCAGGGGCCTCATGCATAACGGCGTGCATAGAATTCGCAATATAACATGACGTAAGCACAAAAGCCGAAACGTACTTACGCACAAAAAAATCCAGATGCATAAATCTGTGCATTCACCAACTTCCACGTTCTTCCGCTACATAAATCCCAGTCAGTGTGAAAAGTACCACATGTGTACGCGCCTGTTGTGCCATATGGTGTCATATGAGTGTCATATGAAAGCTTATTAGGGTATAGAGAAAAAAAAGGCACACAGTGGAGAAAAAGCACGAAATGTCAACTTTAATCTCGAAATTTCCATTTTAATCATGTAATTTATTTTGTCATTAAAGTAGAACATAATAAACTTCATTTTAAAATCGTTTAATTTACTAGTTTCTCAAATCCCATCATAACTAAAGTAGCACGTTAAATGCTTTGTTTTGTATTTGATCTTCTACGTGCTCTATGTGTGTGAATCACTACGTGCTTCCGGGCTTTCTCTTCCTCCGAAAGGACACAGAATCCATTACATTCGTAATATTACAGCTCTCTGAATAATTAAAATACTGAGATGTATACGTGATATCATTTTCATGATGATAGGAGTTAAAGCATGTTATTAAACATGGGAACACGATGGTGCAGTGATTGCTCCTGCTTTATGCAAGATGCTTGCTGCGCCATGCGCGACCTTCCATGAAATACTTTATTGTAGCAGTACTGTCTCTTTCAAATGTACTAACCTCCAATTCCTGTCCTTACTTTTCTTTCTCCAAGTAACCAATCGCCACACAATCAGCTCTGTAATAGACGTTAAGCCATCTGTAAGATTAGAACACAGATTCTTTAAAGATTTTAAGGAACATTGAAATATCTTCATAATGTTTAATTATTCTATTCATCTATCCTTCCAGTGTCGCACCAGCCACAGCAAGAATACAGCATGAGGCAGGAACAAACCGTGAATGAAGTTCCAGCTCATGGCTAGCGCTGCGGCACCGTGTAGTTAAAGTTAAACTTTAACTATATTTTATCTGTATAATATAATAAACATGTTTTGCTGCATTTCATCTTAAAAATGATATTGCCATCATATGTAAATACGCGCTTTATAAAATGGCTCAGGTTGTGCAATATTATAAGTGTAACGCAAGTTTACAGTGAGGTGATTGTAATTATAAGTACAAACAGTTCTACAAGGAGCACATGATGGACTGAATGAATGCATTTAGAGTTCTTGTGATGAAACCGTTTCTGAACCTCGAGGTCCAGACAGGAAAGGTTCTGAAGCGTTTGTCGGATGAGAGCAGTTCAAATAGTGAATGGCTGAGGCAGCGTGTGCTTGATGCTGTATACCGATAATTCTCTTTCCGATCAGCTGCTGTACAGCTGTGATTCCACATTCAGATACAGTGGGATAAATACTCTAAGTGGTGCAGTGAGAGTAATATGGAAAAAGATGATCCACTTTGGCAACCCCTAACATGAGCAGCTGAAAGAAGAAGAAGAAGAAGGTGCAGTGAGAGTAACAACGCTATTTAGAATAGTTTGACCATTCTGTGGACCATTATATTGTTATAGGTTAATTACAATCATTTGCCTTAAACTAATAAACAATATGAGGTTAATTTCAGTGTATTTATAAAGCCGCGTCAGGGATGTGGATCTGAAAAAGAAAGATAAACCACACAGGAACAGTACCACTGCTTTAACACTGGGTGCCGTCAGTCTGCAAAACCGAGTGGACAACTTGCATACGACAGGGTATGAGCTACCGTGGAAATGTGTGTGGCTTTATGCCAAGATTAGGTTTTATACATCGCGATTTGAACGTGGAAACGTTCTTACGCAACATTTGTGTGCGTACGCACCATTTATACATGAGCCCCCAGATGTGCCACTGCATTTTTAATCACCTGCAGCAGCTTGGTGACACATGTCTGTCTTCGTGCCAGCAGAGAGGTTGCAGTGGTCTTTGTGTGAAAAGGCCAAACCCTGGACTAGGAGTTGTGCTGTGTACTCCATCAGAAATGGTCTGATCTTGCTGATGCTGTACAGAGTGAATCTGCAAGACTGAGAGACCACATGAGCATGGTCAGTGAAAGACAGCTGGTCATTGGTCACCACCCTAAGGTGTCGTAAAGTCTTGGTAGGTGTTAATGATAATCAGCTAGGCTGAACAGAGATGGGGTACTCAATAGTTGGACGAGAAGGTCCGTCTTCGCCAGGCTGAACTGGAAGTAGTGTTCCTTCCTCCTGATTGCAATATCAATAAGACATGCAGAGATTCTAGCTGATGCTATGTGGTTCTCTAGAAGGAATGGCAGGCACAGCGGTGTTTCTTCAACAAATGAATGATAAGAAAAACCACAGACAGGAAGATGGGCCCTAGTGAATAGATGTGTAGGGAGAAGAGGAGAGAAGAGGGCCCAACACCAATTCTTGGGGCATCCCTATGTACCTTATCTTGCTACCATCATTACACTCGTCAGCCTCTCTGAGACCAAGGCAATTGCTAGCAGCTACATGTGGCTCTAATTTAACAATTTTCCCTGAAAGTCTTTGTCCTTTTTCTCAAATCCTCTCAAGATTGGTCAAAGGACAAGCTTCCCTTCTCTGCCAGTCAGGCTGTTCTCACTCAAGGGTCTCACCCAGTCTAGTCGTAAACTGTTCACAGAGAGTTGCCTTTTGCTCTGCCCATGTAAACTGTCTGCAAGGTGCTACGATATTTTCTTGCAAACTTAGTAAAGGGTATTAAATGATTGTATAAAAGAAAACACGTTTTTAAAATGTATTTGTTGTGAGTGGGGTGAAAATAGGTGCAAGACCATCAAAACGCTCCACAAAAGGTAGGCTAGGACCTTCAGCAACCATCCCAGAAGAGGCCCACCCCAATCCAGCTCACTCAAATGCATAAGTGCTGGTTTATGACCTAGCAGGTCTCAGAAATTGGAAGCTGGGTAAAAAGTTCAAAACGTAAGGAAATGTCCCAGAAATATTTCAGAAAGCCTCACAAAACAATAGGATGAGTGTAAACCCTCAGCTTGTGCCCAAATCTCACAGAAAGCATCTTTGTAAATAGCAGGTGTATTTATCAAGACAGTAAAATATAACAAGAATAGCCAAAACAGCAAAGATCTCTGAGCATCTTTTGAGTAAATGAGCCTATGGTGTCATAGTAAATGGACCAGCAGAGGCTCAAAGACTTTATGCCCGATGTGGATGTGAGCAAAACTGGAGTACCACAAGAAACTGTCCTCTCTCCTGTTCCCTTCATCCCGTACACCTCGGACTACAAACGTAACAGCAGGTCACGCCACTTACAGAACTTCTCAAATGATTTTGCACTTATGAGGTGTATTGATAAAGATAAAGAGACTGAGCTCTTTGAACGTGAGGAGTAACATCCTTCACATGTTCTACAACTCTGTAATGGCCAGTGCGATTTTCTAGGCTGTGGTCTGCTGGGCTGGTAACATCACCTCAACAGAGACCCACTGAATCAACACGCTGATTAAGCAGGCAGACTCAGTTATGGGATGCACTCTTGACTCCTCTAAAGGTAGCAGCAAAAGAGATGATGAAGACAAAACTAAGTGTCATTATGAACAATGCTACACATCCTCTCTGTGACACGCCAACACTCAGGACTTTCAGCCAACGAATCATTCAGCAGAATTGTGTCAAGAAATGCAATGGGGGGCTCCTTTATACCAACAGCAATACGTATGCGTAATGCCTCACTGGGACTGGGACTTTCAAGTCAGAAGTTTTCTTTCTTCTTAGTCATTCTAGTGTGAATTTCAGAAAGGTTAGTTGTTTGTCATGATATAATATCTATCTATCTATCTATCTATCTATCTATCTATCTATCTATCTAT
>JANRMT010062811.1:6092769-6157627 GCA_026402145.1 Polypterus bichir lapradei | reverse complement strand
GATAGATAGATAGATAGATAGATAGATAGATAGATAGATAGATAGATAGATAGATAGATACTCGTACGTAAACCTGTGAAGAACAATTGGATTTCAACTTGCAAACCGCTGCATAAAGCCTCGTGATCGCGTGTGTACTGAGATTGTTTTTACCCCAAAATTTGAAATTGCTGTTTCACGTGAAGCTCCCTAAAGACACCGTCGAATGGTCCAATAAACAGAACTGACAGACTCCTCTTGTGAAAGGACTGCAAGCCTTTTTAGCATGGTGTTAAACATCAGTTACACATAAATGTTCAGATGGGGCAAACATGAGCACAGCGCCCCTTGTGCGCAGACCATGAACAGTGCGGCCATAAGAAAAACAAAATAAATCCGGCCCTGGCCCAATGTGGGGACTGCTACAATGTTGTCAAAAAGTAAGTAATGCTGGGAATTAGGATTTTAGGCGGGTTTTAAAGTTTGATTGCAGAGGCGTTTATAGCAATTTAAACATCTTTAAAAAGTATTGTTTTTACCTTGGCTATAATTGCACAAATGTTGTAGATTATTGGTAATGTTTCTGTGTTCAGGGTTGTAAAAAAAAAAAAAAAAAACTGGTCTAGTACCAATAAATGCAAAGGCATTTTGTATTATGCAGGAATAAATAGTTTAAAGTCAATTTAGTATTGTTTTTTTATTTTTTTTTCCTACTCAATTTAATTGAGAAAAAACAACCAAGCACTAAAAACAAACTTTCAAAGAAAGGAGCAGTAAGGAGTGGCTCAGTGGTAGTGAAGCTCCCTCACAGTAAGAAGGCTGGGGTTCACATCCCGGGTTCTCCCTGTGTAGGTTTGCATGTTTTCCCTGTGTCCATGTTGGTTTCCTCTGTGTGCTCTTGTTTTCTCCCACAGTTAATAATCATGCAGATTATAGGTGGTCTGGTGATGCTAAATTCGCTCTATGATCAGGGCAGTCTAAATGTATGGGCACTGGTTGGGGGCCCAAGGAGCATAAGGGCCCACAATGTTTCTGATGCCAATGTATGTTTCTATTTTGCTATCAAAACAGGGGCCCCAGTACATTACTTTGCTCATATGCTGTTATGATGGCCCCTTGCTGTGTGTGTGAGTGTGTTCACCATGTGATGGGCTGGTGCCCTGTCCAGGGGTTGTTTCTTCCTGTGCCCACTGCTTGCTGGGATAGGCTCCAGGTGCTCTGTAATCCCAGCCAGGATAAGCTAGTATAGGAATGGATGGATGGATGTTTTTCAGGTTCATGACCAAATCTGGGCTCCCTCTCTATTAAAAGTAAAGGTGCCAGAGCATTTCTTCAGAGTGATGCATTAGGGGAACCATTTTTGATTCCCAAGAGACCTATCCACATGAAGGTTCCAGGAAGAACCTTTATTTATTTAGATTTGTAAAAGGTTTCATACAGTGAACAAACCATGAATAGATGGTGACAGATTTGTGAAATACCAAGGACTCATGATTTATAAAGGACTCTCGCTGCATGCAATACCACAGGCTAGTTTCAGGTTTTCTTAATCTGTTAGTGTCCTCCTCTAGTAGCCCATCGTACTGTACATTAAAGATCCCATTTTTACTTCCTTGTATACGAAGTATAGGGAAAGATTTTGATGAATCTTGATGTTTTAGACTTCCCTGAGTCCGAAAATTTGACTGTCTGTTTGTGTGTGAATGTAAACATGATAACTTGAGTACACTTTCACTTGGGTCAACCAAATTTTTCATACAAGTATTAGGTACAAAACGTACATTTCTAACAACTTTTTAGCTATTTCTGCTAACCAGAAGTGGAACTTTTTTATTCATGCAGCTGCAGAGTCCAATTTATTCAACTTTACTTTATAATAATTGTTCAATATATTATTAATTTGATTTGTTGTTAATGGTTCTTTAATACATACCTACAGTAATATAAAAATACAGTATAATCATTGTCTTGCGGTTTACTCCTCAAATATCCATCCCCATATCTGAGTATAGGAGAAAGTCTAGGGGAGACCACTCCCATTTTTTTTCTACATATTAGAACGTTTTACAAAGCAGAACGAACAACTTCACACGCAAACAACCCTTCCCAGAATGAAATAATGTGTTGACAAGCAATGGAAGAACCACCGCACAGCAGTGGCGTAGCTAGGGGCGGGCAGATGGGGCGGCATTCTTGTCCCAAAAGGCTCAGTACAATTCGTGTGTAAGCAGCAGGGTTCGAAAAAATATCACTCATGAATGAAAAAAGTAAAATTCTCTGATTTTTATCCACAAATGCTTCAAAAATAGTTTTCAGATTGTCCTTCTGTGACGGCATCAGACACAGCAGTTGAAATTTATGAGGCAAAAACAAAAATAAACAAATATTACACCGATAATAATTTCTAGGAAGATAAACAACTAATTTACAATTTCGTTTCGTTATCAATCCGAATGTGTTCTTGCTCTGCGCCGAAAACATCCCCACCTGTCACTTGAACACTACACTCTTTCTGGTTTTCGCAGCGTAATTATATTGTGACGTCCCGTCGAATAAACACACCCAGGAGTCGCTTGCCCAGGGGAGTCTTCCAAATGCCGACTGGCTTTTTATTGAATATGCCGCGATATAAACTGTGTCATACCGTCGCCCGATGTCTGGGTCACGGGGACACCTCCAAAATAATTCACCTTCATCCTGTCTACCTCTTTAACTGTTCGCTCGTTTCACCTCTTGAAGCTGTCTTCCTTTTCGCTCCAGCAACCACTCCCACTTCCGACCACCCCCTCTCCTTTTCTCCACGCACCGTTAATTAACCCTGATCCCTGTCACTCAACTCTGTCTCTCTCTAGGGAGGTGCCCCAAGCCCTTACAAAGAGTGTTCCCCCAAGACTCCACCCCAACACCGCTTCCACTCCCTACAGCCCATGCAAGGGAAAGACACGTCACAATGTTAAACTAATAATTAGAGCACTGCTTATCAGTGCGTCTATACTATAGTCTTGTCTAGTTGATGCTTATAAATAATTATATGTGAAAAATTATTGCTGTTTCTCTATATATGAATATATCTTTGCAAAATGTATCTTCATTATTTTCTATACATCATTTTAATTTTCTATTTAAATAGGTTAACATATTCAGATATGTTGGAGGGTGGCAAATTGAATATCCGCCCTACACCTGCCTAGACCGCCACGAACTCGAGCTATGCTACTGCCACACAGCCCATTAAAGAACCATAAAGTGCCATTGAAGTGCCAGTACTGTATTTATAAAAGTATACACTGGGCCAGTGTTGCCCGGATGTACAAATCCCAATAGGGCTATCTTTGGCTTCCCACATGGCCTACACCGGCCCAATGCCAATTTGTTTGCATTGGCGTGTCTGTAACGTCCAGGCTTGGCCATTTCGTTTTCTTGACTGGCGCCGACACAGGTAGTATAGAAAGTGGATCGCCAACAGGCTAGATTCATACGCAATTTTATCAGGTTATATTTTGTTATTATGAACGCACACGACAAGACGCGGCGGCACTTAGTCCTCACTGGGTGGAGTTTGCATGCTCCCCCCGTGTCTCCGTGGGTTTCATCCGGGTGCTCCGGTTTCCTCCCACAGTCCAAAGACATGCAGGTTAGGTGCATTGGTGATCCTAAATTGTCTCTGGTGTGTGTGTGTGTGCGCCCTGCAGGGGACTGGCATCCTGCCTGGGGTTTGTTTCCTGCCTTGCACCCTGTGCTGGCTGGGACTGGTTCCAGCAGACCCCTGTGACTCTGTACTTAGGATATGACGGGTTGGATAATGGATGGATGGATGACAAGACGCAGGAGACCATCAAGATGCTTGTGTTTCCAGTGAGTCCTGTTTAGGGTCTGTGCTGTGGGTCCAGGACACCCACCCAATTGCCCATACGGTTAATCTGGCCGTGGCTCAGAGTAGTGCCAGGAAAGGCGCTATATAAATACAGCCAATACTATTTAATCCCTCTTAAGCGTGCCCTTCACACACAACATTCGTTAAGTATTTTGTCCCCACTTCTCATTCATTTCCATTTTTTTTTGTTATTTTGTCGTCTAAACAATCTGCTATGTGGTGTAAAAAAAGGAGCTGACATTAGGCGAAATTGATTTGTATGGATCAGGCAAAGAAAAGAACAAGTGGCATCTGAAATAATTAGGAGGTAAGACGGCGGCTGGGTCACTTTAACCTGCGCTTATCGTGCAGGAGGAGGAGGAGGAGGAGGAGGTTGAAAGGCTCAGTGTAATGAGAATAAAACAAAGAGAAGTGGCTGCCTGAGCAAATCGATTTGTTTCTCTGCACTGGCTGGAGATTCCATTGGAGCGCGTCGCTGAAGAGCAATATCTGCAGCCTGCACGCACTCGAATCGGTCGCGTGGCTCACATGTAGTAAGAGTGAAGAAAAACAAGATGAAGCCATAAGGCCGACTGGCCACCTCAGTCTACGGAGTACACCTTTGGCACGATGGTCGCTTTCAGAAGGGTATCCAGCAGGTGCGTTGCTCGAGACCCCCGTTTCATTACACGGCCTCTAAATGGCTTGGGATGAGCCGCTCTAAATACCAAAGCACGACTGAGCGCAACCTGTTATGTTCCGATGCATTCACTGAAACGTGTAGCAAAGATTAAAGTAAGCTGTAATTGGCTGGCATGATTTGCAAATGAGCGACAGGAATGAACAAATGTAAAAAAAAATCCTTTTGTAATTAATGACTTCTTGGCTTAAGCATGTCTGGCCATTGTAATTTTCATGAAATAGAACTTGAAAAGTCTATTTAATTTATGACAAATGTTAGAGAATAACAGTGAAAGATAAACTTTATAACAGTGACTAACCCTTAGTAAATGTGACACCCTAGATGTTGCTAAATTACCGGGATTTTCAAAATCCCTAACCGGGACCCTTGTGTAGCATGTATGCCCACTTGTAAAACCCATACTTTCTTTATCACAATATCATCAGAGAGGGATCAGAACACAAAAGAAAAAAACAAAAACACTTTCACAAATAAGCATTCACACAGTGCTTGAGGTATAAACAAATGCAAGGTGCCACTATCTGCTTTTGTCTGCCTCTTGCCCCTCCTTGCAGGGCCGTCTTAACGCATGGGCATGCTGGGCAGTTGCCGGGAGGCCCCATGCTAATCTATGTATGTTGTGACTTGTTGAGTGGTTGTGTAGGGACTGCAGTGCACTACTTTGTCCGGGGGCCTATAATGCTGTTAAGATGGCCCTGTCTCCTTGTGATGCTCTTCAAATTTAGCAAATTTCCTAATCAAACTCCTAATCAATTCACCTTGGCAGGAGCGGACTGAGTCTCAAAACCGGCCCGGGCATCCTTTAACAAGTGAGGTGATGAGGTCGACCCACTCGGCCCATTATTCATGGTTATTTTCTTAAAATTTGTGATGAGTATGGAGCTCGCTACTTGCTATGAGCCTATGATACGAACTCTAAACTGTTGCCAAACTTAATCTGTACATTGTTGTTTAGACACAACTTAAAATTTGACTAAATGTTTAGAAATAAAATTTAACAAAAAATAAAAATTTAGTAACTCGGCTAACACGTTATTAGAGTTTATGTCAAATGTCAATGTTATATCCAAGTACCAGTACCCTAGTAGGCTAGTAGCTTACGTAGTTTGCTGCTTTTAGCAGCCACATCATCAACAATACTGTTAGTGTCAAGTTTGGCTAGGATACTCTTCTCCACTGAAATCAACATGAACGCCTCAGGATGTTTCTCCTCGTCTGTTTTGCTTCATCCATATTCGGCAACAGACGCTGAATGGCTGAAATGAACGACAATGATACGAGGTCAAATGAGGATGAGGTCATGAGTGGGTGTTAATAGAACTTTACTTAATTCAATGCCAAAAAATTATCCATATAGGCGGTTAGGTGGCCTAAAGCAAAGTAAGTGATTACAGGTATTAAACAATTATTTTCAACTCAATAATCGAAGTGCTCATTTACAATGGAATAAATTATAACTGAGGTTATAATGAAAACCTCACATTATTGAAATGTTCCATTAACTTAACGATAAACTATAAATGTTCCGTCCTAATATGAAAAATTCCTATCCTGTGCTTTATAACTTTATTTTATGATACTAATAATCGTAGCTGAAAACCACTAATTATCGCTCACACCGACGAACAGAGAGCAATAAAACGCATAATACATAATCTAAACTAATTATTAGTACTGAAGAATTGAAATACTAGATATGAGATAAAATAAATTGCAATATTGTATGTGC
Organism: Polypterus bichir lapradei; assembly: GCA_026402145.1. Lineage (NCBI taxonomy): Eukaryota > Metazoa > Chordata > Cladistia > Polypteriformes > Polypteridae > Polypterus > Polypterus bichir. Next base: position 6,151,363 of record JANRMT010062811.1, on the reverse strand, counting down.
TAACCAAGATGTAGCAGTATTGAAATCGGCAAAAGGCTGTTTTGACCAAATTTTTCGCTGCAACGTTGTGTACTGACAACTAAAACGACTTGATGACGTAATACGGTATATTATATAGGACTATATAAATCACAGTACCGAACAGATAATGTTTAGTAGTTTAGAAAATTAATTTTAATGTCAAACAGTAACCAGTACATAAAATTTATTTCATGAAACAGCCGGCCCATAACCAGACCAGAGTCTGCGGCCCACCAGGCATTGCCCAAATTCCCTAATGGCCAGTCCACCCCTGCCCCTTGAAGCTTCATGTGCCACTGTTCCAAATGTTTTGTGGCGACATTTGTTTCAATGAAGCAATTTTTGGACCACTGACAAACTTTTTCAGACAGGCAGCTTGTTAAAACAGGAACATTCTGATACTGTTCGTAACTTGAAATCGGGCCTGTCGCTGTCACTGGGACGTCTGGTCACCCCAGTAAACTACAGTGTCAGTGAAACAGTGAATCGTTATAAACTGCAGATAATGGAGCTATGAGGCTGGGACAGTAACACCCCACTGGTTTGTTACTTCATTCATATCTAGATAACCTTTTGTTTTCCTTGCTTGCTTTCACTAGAAATTCGGCAAGCTAATACTGTAGAACAATTTACAGTAGAAAACTGCCAAAAACCCGTTATTTTAAAATGGCTTTTCCTTTGGGTTCTGCAGGTCCATAGTAATCTGTACTTTTCTCTGCTGTCTTGTCTTGTTCTAAATCACCAGCACCACCTGGTCAAAGTACCATGCTGCCCCCTGTGTTTATGAATTATATGGCGGGTGTCCCAGTTGTCCACTTGACCATCATCATCTTCAATTTCTTCCATGTGAAGCCTGAAAAACATAAGGACTGATTTAGAAAATTTATGTTAGGTAAAGTGCCCAGTGGGGGCTGGGTGGTCTTTTGGCCTTGGAACCCCTGCAGATTATTTTTTTTCCAGCCTAACTGGAGCTTTTTTTTTAATTTATTTATATCTGAACTCCTGGCCATTCGATGTTACCTTTTTCTTTGTTAGCTATTGTATAATATTATTGTCTAATCTTGTTTATTTATGTTTTATATATTAACTTCCTTTAATTTAATTTTGTAAAGCACTTCGATCTACATTGTTTGTATGAAAACATGCTATAGAAATAAATGTTGCTGCATGATCTTTGTCTGCACTTAATTCCCATGCAGATATCTTCTGTAATGGATTTCAGTGCCTGATTGTTGCACCAGGTGTCCCGGCCTTGCCCTAGAGCCTTTGGGCAGCAGCTTAAGATTTGCTCCAATTGTCCCTCTGCCTGCCAATTATGGACATACTGGAGACTCCACATTTTCTCTAAAGAGATTAGATGGGCTGGGCAAGACATTATATACTGCCGGCACTGGGTCCTTCATTCACTCGGGCGCCACCTTCCATAAGTCAGGCCATGTCACCTTTTGGCAGAATAAACAAAAAGCAGAAGTCCCCACCTCTCATGTTATGCCCTGTGTATATTTTCTGACTATGGGTCCAGAGGCTGTGGGGCATCTGTTGGTGAAGAAAGATTCACAGATCTTGACTTTGCTGACAATGCTGTGATCTTCGCGGAGTCAATGGAGGCTCTGATCGGGGCACTCGAGAGACTGAGCGAAGAGTCTGAGTGTCTGGGCTTGCGAGTGTCCTGTATAAAAACCAAGAGCCAGGCCTTTAATGACCTCTTGGGCACGGCCATCAGCAGTGTGTCTGTCTGCGGAGAGAGTGTCGACCTTGTTGAGAGGTTTACTTACCTTGGCAGTGACATGTCTCTGGTGACTCTTCCTATGAAGTCAGTAGACGGATTGGGAGAGCATGGGGGGGTCATGAGGTCGCTGGAAAGGGGTGTGTGGCATTCCCGATATCTCTGTAAAAAGACGAAGGTCCAAGTCTTTAGAGTTCTGGTGCTTCCTGTCTTGCTATGTGGTTGCGAGACATGGACGGTATGTAGTGACCTGAGACAAAGACTGGACTCCTTTGGTACTGTATGTCTTCGGAGAATCCTTGAATACTGTTGGTTTAACTTTGTGTTGCTCACGGAGTCCCGAATGAGGCACATTACCTACATTGTGAGGGAGCATCAGTTACGGCACTATGGCCATGTGGCAGGTTTCCCCGAGGTTGATCCGGCTCGTGGGATCCTCATCAAGTGCGGCGTTTAGGGGTGACAAGTGAGGTCCCGCTTTTGAGGTCCGCGTGTCCCATTCGAGCAGATTTGTCAAGTTATATTCTCCAGTATATATATTTGAGATGCTTCTTAGAGGAACCCTTTTAAAATCCCTCTTCAAGGTCAAATTCCGTACATGTACGTCTTTGAAAACATTCCATAGTCCACCTTCATCGGCCGAAAAGGGTCGCCAGTATACAGAGGTGAGTAGAGTAGCCAAAAATTATACTCAAGTAAGAGTAGCGTTATTTCAAAATAATATTACTCAAGTAGAAGTAAAAAGTAGGCCACCAAAAACTTACTCAAGTAAGAGTAAAAAAGTATTTGGTGAAAAGACTACTCAAGTACTGAGTAACTGTTTGAACATAATAAATGATTTATTTGTTAGAAATGTTGCAATAAGACAGACAAAAATATAAAATAATGTGCAAATTCTGCTATTTCCAAATAATAAAATAAAAAAATGAGTAAAAATAAATCACATCTTTACAAATTAAAGATGCACAAATAACACAAAGTTCCAAATCTCAGTTTTTCACAACAAAGCTTTTGAAGCCGATACCTACAGTAGGTAACATGTACGTTTGAACAGTGCAAACTACTTAAAGTGACGAGATATCCTGTACACTAACAGGATAATACTGCATATGAACTTTGTGGTGTAGCGGGACCGCAGCTTAAAAAAAAAAAGGCCAGTTTCAAATCCATAAAGCCGTGTCACTCTCCGTGGGTGCAATTGCACGAGCGCGGGGAGTTAATGAGGTAGTTGGAACGAGTCGCACCTGCACGTGCGGGTCCGATCATTCTCAATTGATTGAATGGCTTCCTGTGTGATTATGGCCCACGGAGATGGGAGTGTATATATATGGGTCAGCACTAAAAAGAAGAAGAAATCAAAGAAAAGGAGAAAAGGCATGAGGTTAAAAGACATGAAAGGCAGGCTTAGGAACGACGATCTAGTTCTTGCAGTGAAGCTGTGACCGTTTAGCAGTGAACAGGAGCCCCGCATGACTAAAAAGTCTCTTACAGGCTGCAAGACGCAGGAAGTTTGTGTGTGGTCATGTGAATGCATGGCTACATTAGATTGGTGAAACAGTCATGCAGTAGCTCCACTGGCAAATTCTCTCTTGCAAAAATATAGTTTAATGCAAGGGTTCCCAAAGTGGTCGATATCGACCCCTAGAAAGTTCAGATCGACCCCAGGGGGTCGATAGTTTCAATAAAAAAATTGGGAGGTCAACGACAGCAAAAATAGACCCCCTTACTACTGCTATTTGTTTGTTACTTCAAAATATCTATGATTCCAATAGGTACCTAATTAAGAAGTAAAATAATTCAAAACAACACTTTTTTGATAAAAACACATTACATACCAAACTTGCGAACAAAAAGGTAAAATGTGTCATTAAAAAAGTCACACGTAAGAATGCATGAAAATACATGTAACACAAACATACAGTATCTGTGCATTGTCTTATCGAACGTATCAAAGCAAGTGCGGACATGAAAAACCATTGCATGTCCGCTCTTGCTTGCGGTGGGACGAGACTACGGGTATTCTATATTAGCAGAATCTATCAGTCTTGTACGGTCATGCTTTCATAAAACACTATAAATTGGTTCGTTTGATGTGACATGTACTTATTTGTGATTTGAACTTTGAATATAATTATTTATTGAGGCGCAGTACTACGAAAAAGAAAATCAGAGGACACAGTTTACTTATTCGAGTAAGAACAAAAATCTTCTGTTTCAAGTAAGTACATACTTTATTGTTTGTTTGTTTTTTTTTTAATCACAGGAGCTGTTGAAATTGTTTGTTAATAAAAGAGTGTATTTCTTCAGATAATAATATGACTGAACCAAAAAAGAAATGCAGACAGTACAGCTTGGACTATTTGTACTTATTTTGAATTTACCTATTTATTTCATAAATGTCAAAAATGTAAAAAAAACCCAAAAAACTCTGCTCGTATTTTTTTGCTTAAATTTTCATTAGTGCAGGTTTCGATATTAAATGTTGCACAAGATAATGCCATATTCCGTAGCCATTTTATCTTTTTAAATCATAATTACAAGTGATTAAAATCTGATATCTAGTGAAATATTTAATATTGAGTACTGTACAAATGTATTAATTTGAGTAAGTAAAGTAAATGACTAGGGGGTCGACGGTTTTAAAAGTTTTTGGTAAAGGGGTCGGCGGCCGGAAAAAGTTTGGGAACTCTTGGTTTAATGTATAAATGAAAAAAAGTAACGAGTCGAATGTTGCCCAATGTAGCGGAGTAAGAGTAGCGTTTCTTCTTCACAAATATACTCAAGTAAAAGTAAAAAATATGGTGCAGTAAAACTACTCTTAGATGTACAATTTTTTAAAAAGTTACTCACGTAAATGTATTTGAGTAAATGTAACTCGTTACTACCCACCTCTGCCTTCTTCCTAAAATAGGTATAGCCCATTAGTCGCTGGGTTGGCTTCTGTTTTGACTTGGAGACAACTGATGGCTTGTCGCTTATGGCTCATTCGTGTCTGGAGAGCCTTCCATCATTTCTTAGTCGAGTCTTTGGTTCAGTTTTCTGCAGTAGGCCTAGTTGAACAGTGCGGGAAGTGTTTGGTAGTGGAATGCGCAGCAACATTTTATTACTGGTTTAGCCGTATCACTGTCGATGCCATGAGTGGAAGAGATCATGGCGCATTTTTTTAATAAATTATTTCGTTAAATTTTGATAAAGTCCACATGTTATCTAATAATAATCTGATAAAAGGCAAAGCCCTCACTGACTGACTGACTGACTGACTCACGACTACCGATTTGGGTAGTGATCACTTCGATGAATGAAACCTGTTCAAAAAACGCATTACACAATTGAGAAAGCAGCAAAAGAATATGAAGCGAGTGACGCATACAAGCATATTCATAAGTACAGCTACTGTGGAAACAAAGCACGGTGTAAACCTTAAGTTTAAATTAAGTTCATAGACAGGCTGCCGCTGGCATTTGTCATGCCTACGACGAATACGATATTCGCAAGATACAAGTATAATGAGAAGACGCAGGGTATAAACGAGACTTTTTATCACTTTGTAACAGAGATAAAATTGCTGTAACGGATTTAAAATTGCTGGTGAAGGACTGTGCTTATGCAAACGAATAGGAAAGCAGGGTGTAAAGCTTAACTTTAAATTAAGTTCATAGACACGCTGCTGCTGGCGTTTGTCATGCCTAAGATGAATACGATATTCGTGAGATAGATCGCACTAGATAGCACAAGCACAGCTGAGAAGCTTCGATGCATGTACTACTGCATTTAACTACTGTGAAATAAACAGACATAAACTGGAAGTGTGAGTCTGTGCCTTTTAATAATCTCGAGAGAGAAACATGGTGGCAGCGTAGGTGATGGAACTGTGCCGAAAGTCAAACCAGTTTGCTATTAAAAGTTCAGGACACGGAGACGCTCACACGAAAGGAAAATGAAGGATCTGAGACCGCCGCTGACATTAAGCCTCGATGCTAAAGACCTGGTGAAGTCATGGAGAAAATGGAAGGACGAGTTCAGATTATTCACAGAACTTGCAATGCCGGAGGCAGAGGAAAACACTAAGGTCAGATTATTCCGTTATCTTATTGGAGAGAGCGGCAGAGAATTGTGTCAGGCGCTGACTGGTGATGTAAGACCTGATGAGTTAACCATGAGCTTGATGATACGTAAATTTGATGAACATTACAACCCGAAAATAAACGAAACTGTAGAGAGGTACAGATTTTTTTCAAGAAATCAGGCAAGGGGAGAAAATATAGACGACTACATCACAGATCTGAGAGTGTTAGCAGGCATATGCAATTTCGGGGAAATTAAAAGTTCCCTTATACGTGACCGAATTGTGTGCGGAACCAGTGATGCAAGTTTAGAGAGGTGCATACAAATATGCAGAGCCACAGAACTGTCGAAGGAGAACAGCAGAACAGTCACACGGGGTTCCCTATTCTATACTTCTCCCTTTGCGTCTCTCTAAACCCTCCGTGCGGGAACATTATCATAAAGCTTAACAATCCTATTGTTACACCTTCTACGTGTACCCATCCTTATTACGGAGTCTTACTTGCTTTACCGCTGGCTGCTTCTGTCCATTCACCATCCCAGCTCTTTATTTAAACAGTTTTCCTTCTCACTTTTCCGCTCCTTCACTGTCTTCTCCCTTTTCGTTCAAAATACACGCCTCCTTGCCTTTAGCGATTTGGGTAGTGAACACTTTGATGAATGAAACCTGTTATCTTTACAACGGTTGACAAACACGGAATGTAACTTGAACACAACACGTCCTCCAAATACGAACCTGATTGAAACAAATAATGATAATCAAATCCTTGATGACAGCAACACTCATAACAGTGACAAAACAATTACATTGACAATCAGGTTATGTTATTTTTAAAATGTTTCCTTTTCTTTTTCATAACTTCTTTAACACACTACTTCTCCGCTGCGAAGCGTGGGTATTTTGCTAGTATAAAATATAGCCGAATACTGTAATGAGAAAATCCGTTGTATGTTAACATTATTTTTATTAAATTCGTGCTCAAGTTTATACAGCATACCGCCACTGCTGATCCTTGTTGTTGAGGACCTGAGTGGCTGCACCAGGCCAAGGGGTCACCCACGTAACATCTGGCTGCAGGAGACATATGGTCATATGCAGAGGGTGGGACTGGACCGCATGTCTGTCCGGGGAGCTTGCCATCCAGGACCCCAAGGTGTTTCGTCGTGTGGTGGGTGTGCAATGCGCTGTACCAGTGCATGCTCCCCAGCCTGACCTGACCTGATAACTAGAGCTCCCAATGTCTGTGTGGGTTTCTTCCAGGTGCTCCAGTTTCCTCCCACAGACCAAAGACATGCTGGTTAGGTGGACTAGTGATCCAAAATTGGCCCTGATACATGTGTGTGTTCACCAAGCGATAGACTGGCACCTTGATTGTGCCCGATACTTGTTGGGATAGGCTTCAGCTTCCCCACAACCCTGCCCTGGATAAGCAGCTAACTGGTTTTTAAGCAGACATTGTTTGGTAATCACTAGGGGGCGCTCTGCTGTTATCTCACTATAAAACTGTGCATCTCAGAAACGCTTCAAATAGAAGAAATCCGCAATAAATATTCACTAGCAATGCCCGTTTTTTTTTCCTCTGGGGAAGGCTATTTTTAACTGGGAACACAAGAAGATGATAAAGTGAATTTCTCTTCTATACAGGAAAGCACCATATTTCACTGTAACCCAGACCATGGATGTAATTTATTTTAGGCTTTCAAAAAAAAAAAAAAGAAATGGCCAGGCCGGAGCCAAATACAGCCTTCACACTTGTCTTGATAAAGATTATTACAAACAAGTCACTGGCGCTGGGGGAAAAAAATAAAAAGATTTTCCATTGCATCTGTCTTTAGGAGACAAGTGAAGCCTGCTTAGATGTGCCCCCGAGACGCGACACCAGACGTCCGGCTTTATGCTGATTATAACGCTTATTTATCACAGTAATAGAAAAAGACATTTGGTGGATGAAGGGAGTCCATCGACGTGACCTGTTTTAGCTTAGAGAGGTGACTTCCTGTTTCAGTGGCATTCTCTCATAGACCTGTACAAATCAATCCGTTTTTGTTATATAGCGCCTTTCAGGCAGAATACCCCATCAAGATGCCTTTTTTTTTTTTTGATTCAGCATAGAATGTCCTCCACTGCTCCTCAGGAGAATCCATTCATTAGGAAAAGTTCGAAAATCCTGACAGCACCCCCTATAGATGCAGTGACATACATAACAGATGACAGGTTGAGTACTAGTAAAGTGGTGACCCATTAAATATTTGAGCCACCAGATTCTCTTAGACCTCTGATACATGACTCAGTCTAAGCAATAAAGGTGCCATGTAGCTCCTTGGCACAGAATAAGTGGATGTCTGCCCCTAGAGTACGTTGATATCATGTGTGGTAGGATAAGAAGGTGCCTTCAACTCCCATGGAGAACTTAACTTGTCATCTATGTCACACCCAGTTCTCCATTCCCGCATTGTTCCAGTTTGTTGGGGCTGCCATCTGTGCCACTTATGCATCACATTTCTTGAACCCATGCACTAGTCTTTTGTTATTCAGAGTGTGCATCCATACTGGCTACAGCAGTAGTATAATAATAGCAATAATAATAATAATAATAATGTGGAGTGGTGGCTCTAAGTCTAAGGATCTGTGCTGGTATTCTGGTTGCTGGTTGTTGGTTCGAATCCCCGCTACTTTAAAAAGGAGATCCTACTCTGCTGGGCCCTGGAGGAAGGCCCTTAAACTGCAATTGCTCCAGGGATGCTCTACAATGGCTGACCCTGTGCTCTGACCCCAAGGGGTATACAAAAACTAATAAATTCCTAATACAAGAAATTGAATAAGGCAAAATAAAGAACAAAAAATAATACTATATTATATTTATATTGTACCTTTCCCATGCCCTTATTGCATTAAACTATGTAATTAACAGCAAATGTATTGTGCTCCATTGTTCAGCAAAGCGTCGCCCAAGGTGGCACAATGTCAACCAGTCCATTTTTTTAATTGTACCTCACTGCCTGGATTCATGAGCCCAATATCTAGTTTAAAAGTGTTAGACATCCACAGTAGGCTATGTTCTTCCTCATGTTCATAATACACAGTAACTGCCAACCTGTTCCAAGCTTTGGACCCTTTGCTCCCCCATAAAGGCCTTTGTGGTTTGTTGGCTTTGTAGCAGTTCCCTGAAGCTTTTCTGTTAATACAGAACTCTCCCAAGATGGTCTTACAGCAGAAACTCCAACCCTACAGGGGTGCTTTGTTCAGTAGTTGGGGTTCATCCATTCATCCATCCATTATCAAAGCAGAGTCACAGGTCACTGTGGCTTCGTTTCTCTTTAAATGACCTAAATTTGGACGTTAACCTGCCCTGTGCCAGCTTCAGGTCTGTTGTATCAATAACAACACATTTATCACCTTAGTTTGTCTGCAAATAAGTAAAAGCCAAGTAAGTGTAAAACATATACTGCAAAAATAAAGGGGTTTTATATGGGGAAAGGAAGATAATGGAAAGGAACTCCAAGTAAAAAATAAACCCTGTTGGCTCAACTGACCGTTTGCAGTTCAGATTTAGTGCTGCTCATTTTCTGGTGGGATGCTTTTCACATTTGGGTATCTTAAAGCCTATGAAAAAAGAGGACAGTGCCAAAGATAGTTAGATAGGTACATTCATATTGTTCTTTTCTAGACACTTGGAGTGCGTTACATAGACAGTGGGGAGCCACCTCAACCACCACCACTGTGTAGCACCCACCTGGATGATGTGATGGCAGCCATTTTTGTGCCAGTATGCTCACCACATACTAGCTATTAGGCAATGAAGGGATGAGGGAAATAGTTAGCCAATTAGGGGCAGGGGAGGATTGGGGGATCAGAATGACCAGGCCATGGTGGGCAATTTAGCCAGGACATTGAGATACACCCTACTCTTCTCCAAGGATGCCCAATGTTATTTTATGAGCACTGAGAGCTAAGACTTCAGTTTTAAATCTGTCGAAATATGTCACCATTTTATAGCATAGTGCACTAGGACATTGGGATCCCCGCTCAGACTGCAGGGTAATCACTCCCTGATGGCCTCACCAACACCTCCTCCAGCCACAACCCAAGCTTTTTCTGGATGGTCTTCCATTCAAGTACTGGATGCTTCCAAACATGCTTAGCGTCAGGTGGGTTACCTGTTCTGAAGTGCAGGTGACATATAACAGCTGACCAAACACCTTGCTTCTCCAGATTCTGCTGTCATAAGCAAATCAGACTTTTTTAACATTGGGGTTACAGAAGTGATTTTAAAAATGGCTGGCACAAAGCCGGTGTCAAGGGATGTATTTATTATTATCGTAACAGGGTTATGGCATGAAGGCAGGATTTAAGAAGTGTGGTGGGAATGGGGGTCCAGAAAACAAGCAGTCGGCCTCATCTTACAAAGCAGGTCGTTAAGAAATGCAGATGTGACTGATGAAAATTTAGAAAAGGAGCTGGATGGAGTGGGAAGACAGGGAAAGATATAAATGGATGATGGATTTATGTTAATTGAATTATTTAGATCTTTAATTTTATTATGGAATTAACGGAGGATTTTTTCACAGACTTCAGTACTTCAGTAAAGGCAACTGGGCCAGATGCAGGTTCAAGTACTTTATTAACTACAGAGAACAAAACCCTTGGGTTTTCATAGCCACTTTCTATTATTCTGCCATAATGTGTGTTCTTGGCTGCAGTTAGTGCATCCCTGTAAGCCCTTTGGTGGTCAGAGAAAGCCTGGATGTGAACAGTGAAGCCAGTCTTACGTGACATTCTCTCAAGGCGTTGTCCAGCTGCTTTCATAGACCGTACTTCTGAGATGAACGCTTAAAGGAAACCTCCTTATGTTTTAAAGGAGCTGTTTTATCGAGTGCTGAACGAAGGGCAGCGTTATAGAAGTCAACAAGACTATCTAGTGTTGCTGGAATAGAGGAAGACAGAAAAAGATCAGAAATCGAACGAGCAAGGATAGAGGGACAGATATTTTTAAGGTTTCTGAAAGAAATTTGACATTTACAGGTAAGATAAGAGAGAGAGGCAATGAGACAGTGAAAAGCACTGCTTTATGATCAGAGAGGCCCAAATCACCGCTATAAGTTGTAAGAATGACGCTATATAGCGCCTGACCCGACACAGATTAGACACGGGAGGCACGTGTAAAATAAAATAAACTTTTATTTTGTTCGTCTGTGGGCTTCGCCTTCCCCGTACCCACAGACACAACACAGTCCCAAGCACACAATAAACACAAATCTCGTCTTCCTTCTCCACCACTCCTCACCAAGCTTCGTCCTCCTCCCACCCGACTCTGGCCACTGAGTAGGTGGTTGCTGGCTCCCTTTATAGTTCACCCGGAAGTGCTCCAGGTGTTTGATCCCTGATTTCCGGCTGTACTTCCGGGTGTGACAAATTGGTTGCCCACACGGGCTCAGGAGTCCCAAATACAGCGCCCCCTAGCGGTACCTGCGGGACCCAACAGGGCTGCACCCAACTCCAATTCCCAGGATGCCCTGCGGGAACCCGAGGCACTGTTCCACCCCAGGGAGGCGGCCAACTAGCATTCAGGAGGAGGTATTGCAAAGTCCATGGCTGCTCCCCCTGAATATAGTGTACAGGGTTGTCCCGGCTGGGTAAGGACGCCAAGCCCCTGTCACAAAGTGTTGCCGACAGGTATGCCAAATGTACAGATCAGGTCCAGTATATGACCACGAGACTGGGTAGGAAAATTAACATGTTGCACCAAATTAACTCAGTCCAGTAAGGACAGGAATTCATTACTTAGTTTACATGTAGGAGTGTCAATATGGATGTTGAAATTGCCAGGAAGAATGACTCTCTGGAAAAGGGAAATTAAATGGGTTAATAATTCATTCAGGTCAGATAAGAAAGACACATTGTATTTGGGAGGAAGATAGAGAACAACAAGTAAGTCAGGACCTGATTTCATTATTAGTTTAAGAGCCAGACACTCGAAAGTCAATGGACAGTAAATTGGAATTCTTTTGATTTTTAACTCCAAGACAGCAATTATTTAAAGTCCACATGCGTCAATTTAAAAGTGCTTGTTTCACTTATCTCTACCATCTTAGAGAAAGATGATAGTCAAGTACTGGATTAGCCAGCGAATGCTCTCATTTTCTGCTTACACGCCAGCCTTCTTACAACTTTTAATTAAAAATGGACCGTTTGTTCATTTTCTCAAGCAGAATATTGGATTCAGCACAAACACCAACTGTACAAAAGATTTGTTATGCAGCCTCTGTCATTTCACGTTTTCAGCCCTGAATGCCCTCTACAGGTTGCTATTCCACTGCACAGCCAATAATCTTATAGTAAAAGCTGTCAGTCTGTAAAGTCCTGAGGAGATTAGCCCAAGAACTTTTGCCCTGCCCTGGAGTAGATATCCACCAGAGAGTTACTGCATCAGCCAGCTACTCAGGAAAACCAAACTTGTGGCATCTCCTGTTGTCTCTAGTTAATCATTACAAGAAACTTCTCAAACAAATTGTCATCTGCAGCAGGATTCCATTCCAAGAGCGTCTTTGAAATGTAATCAGTGTGTGTCCGTAAGAAGTGGATATTATGTATTATAATACATTGTCACGTAAAGGTTATGTTTGTGTGTATATATCCTAATTGTTAAGCAATTTTACTGAATGTTATTTCATATTCATTTATTATATATTGTTCAGATTATTTATAACCAATAATACTTATGCTTTAATATCACAGTTTATGAATAGCATTTATTGTAACATTACGTAAACTGTATCAATGCTTTCAAGCTTATTTAATGACAGTGCCCTGTGTATAACGTTTTAAGTGCTAAATAGTATTTCTCTCTATTATATAAAAGTTTTTTCAAGTCCCACAAGACAAGACTTTGGCCATGAGATTTTTTCAAGTCATGCCTTCCTCTCAACCATATTCAACCGCGCACACGGTACTCTCACCTGTCATTCGTGTGAATGCTTTTGACAGACATGTTTCCTGCTCTCTCAGCTCTTATAAATTTTAACAGTTTCCTCATGTTAAGTTCCCAATTAAAGAAGACATATTATGTCCAAATCTTCCCAAATAAAGAAGACATATTATGTCCAAATATTATTGAAGAATTTCATCACAAAGGGTTATCAAGAGAAAAAATGAGTACGTGGGTAATCGTAGCACCGAGAAACAATGAAGTCAAATGAATTAATGCCAAAAATGTTGATCAGTTACACAGCAAATTGGTTAGATGCATATCAATAGACTGAAACAGTTGTTGGTGATCTTGCGGAACATGAAAACATCACTTTACAATATCCTGTGGAATATCTACAACCATCTTCCAACACAAAAATTACTGTAGAAAGAAGGACGTATCCAAGAAAGGTAATGTAGTAAATCTTTCGTGGATAACATTAGACAACAAAGGAGATCTTGATAAGCATTTGTATTAAAATGTTAACAGTTTCCCGTTAGAACAGTTTTTGCAAAGATAATTAACAAATCGCAGAGCCAAACATTTGATAAAGTCGTTTTATTTAATAGAGAGAAAGAAACGAAATTCAATCAAGGGCAGTTATACGCTGCATTGTCACGATGAAAGTCCAAACACAGAATCCAAATTTAATGCAATATTGACCAGGCTGTGGTGGACTTGTTCTCAATTCTACTTTTTGTAAAAATTGATTGATTTGTATGGAATGATTGCAATAAAATTAATAAAATTTCAAAAAAAAAATGTAATGCAATATTGATGAAAATTTTATTCAAAAATGTTTTTACTGAAGTTTTACAGCAGGGGTCCCCAACTCCGGTCCTGAAGGGCCCCTGTGGCTACAGGTTTTCATTCTGTCCTTTTTCTTAATTACCAACCTGTTTTTGCTCCTAATTAACTTCTTTTGAATTCATTTCATTTGACTTGCTCTTGAAGACTCAGACCCCTTAATTGTTTCTTTTTCCTTAATTAGCAGCCAAACAATAATGAGATACAAAATGAACCAAAATGTGACCAGCAAAACATGACCAACACTGTTGATCATACAATATCCAAAAATAAAGAAAGGCGAAGGCCTGAGTAAAGCTGATCTGCTCAGGTCCCCAAAACATTTTGACAGCGCTCTTAAAAAAGAAAAAATCAACATATATATATACAGTATATGCTATTGCACAATGAGAGCATCAACAATCCATGGAATTAAAGAACGGGTTTAATCAACAACAAAAATTAGCGCCTAATTAAGCCTAATTAAGGTTGGAGTGAAATTGATTGGAGTTTGAGGCCCTGACTTAGTTGGTCTTCTGTTGGCTCCCTCACTTCACATTTCATTTTCCTTTGGGTGCAATTTAAGGAAAGAAATGAAACAATTCAGAGGAACAATGAAGAAACTCAGGGGAACAAATCTTAAAAATCAAGTCAATTAAATTGAATTCAAAAGAAGTTAATAAGCAACAAAAACAGGTCATTAATTAAGAAAAAGGTTAGAATGAAAACCTCCAGCCACTGGGGCCCTCCACGACCGGAGTTGGGGACCCCTGTTTTACAGTAAAAGTGTAAGCTTAAAAAGTATTTGCGTGTTAATTTCAAAGCCAAACAGAACAAAATCGTATTATGCAACAAACAACTCTAACACAACATGAAACATAATTTACTTTCAAATTATTACGTTTTACTATTTTTAAATATGGTTAATTACTTGCTGTAATATAAAATAGTTCTATTATGCAAATGTAACAATTCCCGTGAAAATAAAAATCTATTTAAATTGTACATTCGCATCCCCACACGTGAGCGCCAGAACCGCAAAGAGGCTACTGTGTAGCACCAGTCTGGGGGTTGGCGAGCAAAGTAAGCAGGGGGTAAAGCCCCCTAGTTATTCATTATGATCCTTTAAGGTATCATATTGTTCATTGCGGTCTGTTCTATACATTATTATAATACAGTATTTAGTTCAATCATGTTCTTAGTTATTATTTGCATTTATTATAATAGTTTTTTTCTTTCTATTTTGTTAAAGGAAACCACACACACAGATTCACAAATATACAGTATGTGATCTATATAACCATCATTATCTAACCCCAGTGTAAACAACTTTTGAAGATATGAGTGACATGGATTTGTATTTTAATAAAATACCCTCTTTCTGACTGTTCTTACCAGACAACCTATGGCGATTGCACTTTCCGTATTGTAAAGAACTTCATCTAAAGAATCTGTGAAGTCACAAGTTGAGTCAAATGATTCAATACCCCAGTAACACCAACAAACTCTTCCACGATCTCACGTTTGAAATCATAAGCTCTCGATGAGTGGAAGAATTCATCTCAGCCTGCCCCCGTTCTTTGTTTCTGAGGTGTGCCTGAGACTTAAGGTGGTCATTGTGTGAATCCTTGTGGGTCCAGTCAATGATGTGTTGGCAGGATTATTTGATTTTTGTCTGATTCATAATATACTCTGTAAATGATTTGGCTCTAGACAAAACAAAGGTTTGAGGATTCACCCCATATATTGTCTTGATGTCACTTTAGACGAATATCAGTCTTTCTCTGTAAAATAGCAAAAAGACCAATGAGTATGGTACATTACATGGTACTTTATACAAAAATGGCAGGAAATGAAATGATGTCATCGATATACGAAGGAAATGATATTATTGGGGTGGGATAGAAGTGAGGTCATCTGTAAAGGAATGGAAGTGACAAGGTTTTGGCTTAGTCTTCCGTGGATCTGTAAGAGGAAAAGAAAAGGCATTAATGCTCGTTACCAACCCATTTTCTAATGTCTTTACACCCTGTGTTGGACCCTTTGGCTGTCACCTAAGAGCGCGTGTGTGATAACTCTTAAAAGTTAAGGTCCCAGTGAGGTTCTTCAGAGAAATCCCACAGGGGAAACATTTTTGGTTCCCAAAAGACCCATCCACATGAAGGTTCCAGAAACAGCCTTTATTTATTTAGATTTTTTAATAGAGTTACAGTAAATAATGATGAATAGATGGTAACAGATTTGTGAAATGCCAATGGCTCACAATTTCACAGGGACTCTTGAAGCAGATGTAAAGTAACACACACTAAGTCCGATTTTTCTTAATCTGCTTGTGTCCTGCTAGGTTGCCTACCATACATTAAAGATTTCAGTTTTTTACTACATATTATAAAGTGTTTCAAAACACAAAGAACCAACTTCATATACAAAGAACCCTTCCCAGAATGAAATGATGCTTTGTCAATAATGGATCTATGAAGAACCACACAACCTAGTAAAAAAAAACCACAAAATGCCTTCAAAGAAGAATGAAGGTTTTAACGAGGTTACTGTGAAAAGATGGCCTAGTCTGTCCATTTTAGCAAGTTGCCACTGTGACCCTAAACAGGATAATCAGGGGGAAAGTGAAGTGACTTTTTATATGTCAGGAGCAAAAAGAGATATCTGCCAGTCAGCAGAAGAACCTGAGGCAGTTTAATGTATGAGGGTACAGGCAGACTGACCCAGGGACCTCATTAATTAGGACCAAAGGCACAAAGTGTCACCTATGCCCTCCAAAGCACCTCCTACTTTGGGTTGTTTTGGCTGTGGTTTCCCTCTGAAGAATTCTAAATTCCAGATATCACCACTAGGGCGAGCTCTCACAATACACTGCATAAAAGGTTACTTTTTTTTTTTGTCTCCTAGACATTGTTCCCTCAGGAGAAATTTCTGTTCAGCATTT
Organism: Polypterus bichir lapradei; assembly: GCA_026402145.1. NCBI lineage: Eukaryota > Metazoa > Chordata > Cladistia > Polypteriformes > Polypteridae > Polypterus > Polypterus bichir. The sequence continues at coordinate 6,134,853 of JANRMT010062811.1, read as the reverse complement.
TGTCAGATAAGGGGAAAATAGCTCACATACTTTCTTCAAGGATTTTTTGTCTTGGAGAAAATGGGCAGCTTGGGAGCAAATAACCTGTCAAGAGCAAATAAAAAAGAAAAACTGCCAAAAAAAAAGAAAGGCAAGGAAAAAAATTGAGAAAACAATATGCAGAGACTAAATAAAATATGAATATAATTATGGGTACTGTAATGGCAGATTTGAAAAATTATCTTTTTTTTTTGTTTTGCTTAAAGAAGGTGACCAACAGGGCACTAAAATTGGACTGGCAGAGAAAAAGCCTTAATTAAAACATATGTGGACGGTGGCCATCAGCGGTCATTAAGCTTTATGTGTGTGTACAGCAGAGTGGTTCCTAGACAAGGAGGGACACATATAGTAGATGCAGCACTGGCCCTTGCCATCTGTTGTGTATTTGTATGTTTGTTAAATTTATTTTGATCTTAATTGACATTCCTGTTTTTGGTCATTTGCAGTAAAATATTAGTGGGTGGGATTATAAAGGGGAAAAAGGAAGTTCTTAAAAAAATGTTTGTTTCCTGTTACTGAGAGAACCCAATGAGAAACTGAGATGGTGTTACAGTTATTAAAAAGCTAGTTAAGAATCATTTATCAATGTCTATGTGTCATCTATTAGAAGAGGAAGAGAAGGAGCCCTTAATTAAATAAATAGAGAGAAGACAGTGTCGAAGTTTTAGTATTGCCAACTGTATTTTGTTACAGGATTTTCACAATGACCACGCTGGGCCGTATCAATGAGTTCAATGCTGAGACCGGGGTGTGGGAAAAAGAGGCAGAGAGACTGGAGTGCTTCTTTCACGCACATGTTGCCGCTTATGACAGGGTGCCTCGAGAGGACTTGTGGTATTGTATGAGGAAGTTGGGAGTGGCAGAGAAGTATGTAAGAGTTGTACAGGATATGTACGAGGTAAATGTGACCATGGTGAGGTCTGCGGTAGGAATGACGGATGCATTCAAGGTGGAGGTGGGATTACATCAGGGATTGGCTCTGAGCCCTTTCTTATTTGCAATGGTGATGGACAGGTTGACAGATGAAATTAGACAGGAGTCCCCGTGGACTATGATGTTTGCTGATGACATTGTGATGTGTAGCGATAGTAGGGAGCAGGTTGAGGAGACCCTGGAGAGGTGGAGATCTGCTCTAGAGAGGAGAGGAATGAAGGTCAGTAGGACCACCAAGACAGAATACATGTGTGTGAATGAGAGGGAGGTCAGTGGAACGGTGAGGATGCAGGGAGTAAAGTTGGCGAAGGTGGATGAGTCTAAATACTTGGGATCAACAGTACAGAGTAATGGGGATTGTGGAAGAGAGGTGAAGAAGAGAGTGCAGGCAGGGTGGAATGGGTGGAGAAGAGTGTCAGGAGTGATCTGTGACAGATGGGTATCAGCAAGAGTGAAAGGGAAGGTCTACAGGATGGTAGTGAGACCAGCTATGTTATATGGGCTGGAGATGGTGGCACTGACCAGAAAGCAGGAGACAGAGCTGGAGGTGGCAGAGTTAAAGATGCTAAGATTTGCATTGGGTGTGACGAGGATGGATAGGATTAGAAATGAGGACATTAGAGGGTCAGCTCAAGTTGGACGGTTGGGAGACAAAGTCAGAAAGGCGAGATTGCACTGGTTTGGACATGTGCAGAGGAGAGATGCTTGGTATATTGCGAGAAGGATGCTAAGGATAGAGCTGCCAGGGAAGAGGAAAAGAGGAAGGCCTAAGAGAAGGTTTATGGATGTGGTGAGAGAGGACATGCAGGTGATGCAGGACAGAAAGATATGGAAGAAGATGTTCCGCTGTGGCGACCCCTAACAGGAGCAGCCGAAAGAAGAAGAACTGTGGAGCCGCAACATACTCCATCACCTCACGCTCCCTGTTGGCCCCTCGTCCAACCAGCGCGGTTCCATATAAGGACAGAGTCGAGTGTCTTCAGCGTCATTATAATCCTACACCATTGGAAATTGTACAACGCTTCCATTTTCACAATTATAAACAACTGCCTAATCAAAGTATGCCATGCTTTATTGCTGAAATGGAAAATGTTCAGTGCATTGTAACTTTGGTGACCAACTCGAAGAGATGCTGTGTGATTGCATAGTGTGTGGTGTGGCCGATCCTTTACTGCAGCGTCAGCTACTAGCAGAGACAAACTCTAGCAGTGGAAATGGTGAACAGGAATGCGCAGATACTGAGGACTGAGAAGACTGTAACTGCTAACGATGTACAAGGGATACACAGAATGATTTCAGTGAACACAGCTCAGAATATATAAGACCATCTGTATGACAAGAAATTGATGGCAGAAAGTGTTTCTGATGCAGTGGGTCTCATACAGGTAGGACAAGTACATTTAACACATCTGCGTGCCATTACTGTAAAAAAGAGGGCATTTAGCTGTTTAAAAAAAGACACGCTATACTCAACTGCTTTCAGATCTAGAAACTACAGCATTACAGACCCACAAAACCAGTAGAGTCACAGTAAATGCCCAGGATGAGTATGTGGTGCACAGTACACAGATCCATCCATCCATTTTCAAACCTGCTTATCCTTACCCATAAACAATATATAAAAACACGGCCATTTTTACAGTCTGTATTATTGAGGGGTGAGCAGAGCGTGGTGCATTGCTGCTTCCCATGCTGGGCACTACTGGAGGCGTCCCTCCTCAGCACTAATCTCGGGGGCGAGCAAAGGCAGTCTGCCCACAGTAGGTTACAGATTGGCATACTCTTATGCATCCTAAGTTTGTTAACTCACATACACACTATCCGGCTTATCCACTAATTATACACAGCCTGTCACTCCTTAGTATTCCACCCAGAAACCCATTAGCTTTGGCTTGAGCAGAGGAATGGCAATCTGCTCAAAGCAGGTCCCTTGAATTACTTTATTACCTCCATCAGTCAAGATGTGCAGGAATGGATTGAAGTTTAAAGTAAAGCATTATTTGTTAGCAAAAATCAATAATAGCTGCAAAAAAACAAATAAGAGCAAAGTCTGAATATGAAGCCCTAATAAAAATACACAATTTTTTCAAAGTCAAAAAACTTCACACCAGTTAGGTTAAAAAAGATACAGTACTTCTGATGTTGTAGTGTCCAAAAAGGCATCTGTGAGGGAGAATGTGCAGCTTAGGGCGGACGGCTGGTCCAAATTCAGAAGTGTCTCCTGAGTCTAGCTAGATAGATCCACTTTGACGGAATGGAGTCTCTCTATCTCTCACCCTCAGGAACAGGAAGTTAAACCTCTTTAGTTTCAAATGGAGACTGTTGTGTGGGAACCTAACCCAGGTCTTCAAAATGATCAAATGATAGACAGAGGAGAGGAGAGTCAAGTGATGAACTTTGTTTTTTGGTGCAAAGAGGATTGTCAGCATCTTAACATCAGCAAAACCAAGGAAGTGGTTATTGACTTTCAAAGGGCCTCTATGTCCAGTCAATATTTAGGGAGTGGATGTAAAGGTGGTCTACTCGTACAAATACTTGGGGGTCCACATTACTCACAGGTTGGACTGGCCTCGGAACACAGAGAAACAATATCAGAAAGGGTAGAGCAGGATCTTTTGCTTAGGCGACTACATTCCTTTAATGTGGAAAGTGACGTCCTTCACATGTTCTACAACTCTGTCATGGTCTGTGTGATTTTCTGTGTTGTGGTGTGCTGGGCTGGTAACATCACTTTAAGAGAGACCCACCAAATCAAACAGCTAATTAAAAGGGCAGGCTTGGTTATAGGGCACACTCTGGACCCCCTGGGGTAGTCGTAATGGAGAAAATTAAAACAAAACTGAGAGCCTTTAAGAACAATGCTGCACATCCTCGCTCTGTTGCACTAACACTGAAGACTTTCAGCCAACAAATCATTCAATGGAAGTTTGAGAAGAAACACTATGGGGCTCTTTTATACAAACAGCAATGTACAGCGACTCACGGACTGTCAAGTCAGAAGTTTTCTTTCTATGTATTATGTGTGCCTTTCATATCTATCTATCTATTGTGGACAGTAGGGGGTTACTGCTCCCCAAACACAAAACAACAGACACAGAGCCCAAGTCCAGCACACAACCCATGTTAATTAATAGTGGGAAACACTTTGTTTTGTTTCCCACCTTATGTAACCAACAAACACAAACACACAGCCCCTTTCTTCTTCTCATCTCTCTCTTCTGTCTCTTGTCCACCCCGACTCGTCTTCTCACAAGCTTTGTCCTCCACCTCCCAACTTTGGCTCCCTGAATGGATTGAGGCGGCCCCTTTTATAGAGCACCCGGAAGTGCTCCAAGTGTTCCACAATATCCTTCCGGCTGTGGCGGCAGCCCTGCAGAAGAAGCCATTCTCCATGAGACCCCTGACGGAGGCTACAGACCCCAGCAGCATTGAGCTTCCATGCTCCAAAGCCAAGGCACTGTAGCAAGCCAGTGGGGCTGCCTTCTTTCGTCCCGTGGGAGGTATTGCCTCTATCTATCTATGTTTTCCAAGGAAATTATTAAATGTACTTGTGAGTGATAATGTATGGTAAGGGGTGCCCGAAAATCGTGACATCATTCATTCTCAAACATGAACTCCCACTCCTTGCTGGTAATGGGTGTCAGACACTGTGTAAATATTTCTTGTGTCCCACTCTAAGGTAGGTCAGATTCTTATCTTAGTCAGACTTTTGGTGCAATTCTTAGATGCTTCATATGTGTGGGCTCTGATTTCAAAACTATGAAAGACATTTTCAATATCATTACCTGGGAAACATTTTATGTGTAAGCCTAACAGTCAGTGTCAGTTTCAAGTAAACACACTGATTTCTGATTCTGTGGTCCTCTTAGCTTTTGAAAAGTGGATCTGCAGCCTTCAGTAAAAGAAGGCTGAGGACCCTTAGTGGCTTAATGGGTATGCAAAGAAAAAAAATAAGAAAAAGTCTAGGACTTAGAGTCACATTACAGACTGTCCTGAAATCACTAGTTTTTTATTTCTTAGAAAAGATGAGGCCTCATGACCATCAGGATTTAGTATCAGCAGAGAAGAAGCTAACATTAGCTTGTCCAGGACTGAGTGGGGTACCTAATGTTGTGATAATTCAAGTGGAGGTGACACAGCTGCCCATAAGTAAATGACCAATGATGTGTCTGATGATGATGATGGTGATGATGAATGATGATGATGATGATGATGATGATGATGATGATGATGAATGTGTCTGATGATGATGAAGCCCAGGCCTTACCTGTAGATCAACAGCAGAGCCATTACAGTGTTTCTGTAGAGCCTGCATTATGGGGGCCATTCAGCAATGGTCTTTATTTCAGAAAGAAGACATTTTGTACTTTGCCTGTTTTCCAATTTCTTTTTCTACACTCTGTTTATCCACTTTTGTACACATAGCTAACAGGCATTATATTTTGACTTATTCTGTGTTTTGTGGATCTATCAAATTGATCTAACAGAATGCTTTTAATTAAATAGCAAGTCACATACTCAAGGACACCAGTGGAAATTAAGGGGATGTCTTTCTAGGACTGAAGCCAAGAAGCACTTCTTTGCACAAAGATTTATGGAAATCTGAAACAAATTACTGAGCCATGTACTTGAAGCAGAAACCTTCACAAGCTTTAAGAAGAATCTGTATGAGATACTGAAACAGCTTAGCTCTCAACTAACTAAATGTTCTCCTCTCATTTGTCAAGTTTCTTATGTCTTATGTATACAATCACAACAGATATCCACCTTAACACTTGGAACACAAGACACAAGTTAAGTCGTATGTCATTGAGCCTGTCAAGATGCGACATACGAGAGAACTCGTATTTCAGTATACAGTCACTGTAGACACAGCCTGGTAAGCTTTGCTTCTGCATATTAGTTACCTACTACAGTGCTGGCTGCCATCTAGTGGATAACCATAGAATTTATTTTATTTATTTTTTTGGTGAGAACATCTTGTTGGAAATAGTGATACAATTAGACAGTCCGTAGATATGTCATGAAAAAGGTACAAAGCTACGGATATTTTGAAACAACTGGATTTGTTGCAAGATTAATATTTTGGTGATAACAGCAGTGATCAAGAAAATAACAGCCAATTGGATGGATGAATAACCCGGTATTGATGCGGGTCACTGCCCCTAGGCCATGCTTTCATCACAAGGCTTCCGACTTGTCACAACTGTCAGGGCAGCACTACATGGACCTTCTGCTATCCACTGAGTTATTGTTCATAACTTTCTAATACATTTCTTTACATTTTTTTGAAATTTGGTGGAGTTATTTATTAATTTTATATGCATAGACCTATACTTCAGTGTCCTGGTAATACATGGACCATAAAATACAATGAATCTGTGCAAAAGAACATGGTATTTACATACTATTCTCAATATGATCAGGGAATGTACCCTTCAGAGATATAAAAGCATCCTGAGGAGGTGGGAAAAAAAAAGATTGCCTCAGCAAATTCACTGTAAAAAAATCACTGCAGTGGACACCACTGGAATGCTAGGTAAATTAATTTTTACACATACATTAGAAAAATATTCCTAAACTTATCAAATTAGTATAATGTGAAGAAGCACCCAAAGAACTTTAAATGATCAGTCTGGATTTTTACGAAACACACAGTGAACTCCTCTACTTAAGAGATCAGATGTCCACAGATTTCTTGGACAGGTTAGACTTTCCAAGGTATTTTTCTATTCTTTTGTTCGAGTAACATTTGCAAAGAATTGTGGGATCCTTTGAACAAACCAGTGAGATACATAGTTGAAGCAGAAACTTTGACAACTGTTAAAGAGGATTGGATGAGATATTGGGGAGGACTTTTGAATTTGATGAAATGAGTGATCTGTCAACTTCTTAATTGCTTATGTTGCTACACATTGCCCTGTACACATCATTACACGTAGATCTTTGCTAACTGTACATCATTGTGCTATGTATAACCACCTATCACATCTGTGCTATTCAAAACAAACACCAGATCTGACCAATCAGATGTACTTTGATCACCTATGTTGTGGTGGTTTAACTTAGTTGGGTTTGTACTCAAAAAAGAACAGAAAAGTACAAATTTTAGACAGTGAGGGACTGCACTTCAAGTGTAAAATATAGTCATCAGGCAGAAAAAGACCACCTCAGTATCTCCAGCTAACAAACTTAATTGAATTCTCCTTTTGTAAATTGCAGCACAGCTGTCAACTATGTTGCCAGAAAAAATTAATTTTGAGCTGGTGGTCAGTAGTTTGCTTGTTGTGACAGATTGGGGGCACTGTCGTCCCCTTGAACCCTCACACTAGACGCCAGACACCAGATAAAAGTCCAAATTATGAATTTATTTGAACTAAACAGTGCACAAAGCACCCTTCTCTCCACAATATTTATACAATACAATCACTATCAATAAACAATAATCCTCCACTCTCCCAGACACGTTGCCACCCTGCCACCCAGCTCAGCTCGTCTGTCTGGGATTTCCCACAATCCTTTGACCCGGAAGTGCTTTTGTACCCTCAGTCCATGTGCTTTCCTAGCACTTCTGGGTCAGATCAAAAACTCTTCTTTTTCATCCCGGAAGTACGTCATTTCCTCTGTCCCTGTGACCAGGACGTACTTCCGGGTTATAGGGAACATAAAAGTCTCCGAGCCTCTATGCAGTGTTCCCTTGGTATCCAGCAGGGCTGTGAAGGAAAACTCCAATATCCATGATGCCCTGCTAGAATTCGGGGCACCTCCATGCTGCCGGAAGGGCTCCATCTAGCGGCGTGGGGGTATTGGCCAGGATGAAAGGCCGGCCATAGTCCACATTGTATAATATGTTGTCTATCGTGTACTAATAACTTCTCATATGAGCAGAGAGTCCATCTAGGAATATGCTCTGCTTCTTTGAAAATGTCAGTGCTATCAATGTAAACAGAACATAACTATTTGAGAGGAGTCAAACTTTACATCTATTATTAACGTGGATCTCAACTGTCTGCTCCTGTTGTAGGAGAAAGTGGGCATTGGCCATTCGATCATTTCCCATAATAAATAAATGACCAAGTATATTTTTTGTCTCATCTGTTTAACTGGTTTCTGTTTAACTACTTTTAGGACTTGAGTGAAAATCTGATGATGTTTTAGGTCATATTTATGCAGAAATATAGAAAATTCTAAAGGGTTCACAAACTTTCAAGCAAAACTGTAAGTCTAACTGTCAGAGACCACCTCCTACAACACAGAAAGATAAGGTAAATAATGTAGAAGCCTTACCAAATTATTTACTTAATTACTGGCATTGGTGAAGACAACACTGACCATTAACCAGCCAAGTTAAATCTCTCCTCACTTCCTACAGTGTTCATATGTGACTCAGTATTTATATTTAGATAGAAAATATGTTTGCACATAATAATAATAATAATAATACATTTTATTTATATAGCGTATCCGCGTGTGTTAAATGTAATCATTATCCATTTATGATCAATTCCGAATGTGGTCAGCGTGCTCCATCTCCAGCACATTCACGCCCAGTTTTTCAGTGTGGTCAAGTACCATCTGATGGTGACGCATGTTAGCGCAGGTGTAAACGAATATACTTTTCTTTAACTCCACATTCTCTCATGTGTCTGGACTGCCATTCTCCCCCAACTTTATGCGCTGTCATTTTTTTAATGCAATGTTGATTTTGGTCCTGTAGCTGCTGAATGAATATACAAACCTGCCACATTGTCCAAGAAAAGTTGATTAACAGGGAATACTATATCAGGAGAGACAGTTTGTTTGTACCTGTGTGTAATTTGGCCCTTGCTAGGTGTATCAAGTGTTTTTATTTTTTTTTGGCCTTTAATAAAATTGTATTTGAAACCCCAGAGTGCCCTGTATGGGGTGTCTCTCAACCCCTAATATCAATCAATAGTCCAAAATGACAAAACATATCAAAATGTCAATAAGTGATACAGGGTAATAATTAAGTACAACCAAAAATAAAAACGATAAACACATCTGCCCCCATGGCCTCATTAAACAGCAGCAACCTCCTGTCTACTTTCTTACACATTTCCCCTACTCACCTTACACCTCTGACCCCATTTGCCAAAATAAACAGCAGTAACACTTGCCTACTCTGTCACACGTTTCACCTTACACTACTTGGGTGTCCTTCCTCTCTCTGCTCAGCTGAACTCTTGTCACCAGCTGCCTCCTACTCTAAGCTCCCTGAGCAAAGGAAGCAAAGCCCCAACCACCTTCTGGATACCCTGCTCTAAGCACTTCCGGGGGGGTTGGCTGACATTGATCTCTGGTGTCGTTTCAGCTGGGTCTCCCCCTAGCTGCATCTAAGATTCCTACTTGTTAGCCCCATTACAGAAGTGTACTGAAAAGGGCCAGATTGGTGGCCTTCCCCAGTACACCTATGAGGCCACAACACATCGCCCCCTAGAGGACTGATGAACCTAAGATCCTGTAATAGGGTTATATTAAGACCTCTGGGGTCTTGACAGAACCCTTGTTGTTAGGGTAGTACCCTTTGCTGGTCAATAAGGGTACCTCTAACCAGATTAATTTCAAAACCTAACTGCAGCAGAGACGTAAAAAACATGGAAAGACAACACAGTTACACATGTGAATAATTATAAGACCACCAAACAATGACCACAAAAACACACCAGACACTCAAACCATTAACTCCACTTCCTACTCATCAGTCCAGTATTGCTTGCATGAGAATCTAGTGATCCCACCTCTAGTGTATTATGGACATAATAGAAAACTTCCTGTTCTAAAGCAAATGAATGGGTAAAAAAAAATAAAGCAGCCACTTGCTAGAGCAAAAAGAAATTTGTCTGAGACAGGGAAAATCTCAGACAGCACAAACACTCCCAGAATTTCAACGTGTTAGGCAAAAAGTCAAACGGTAAAGCAACAGCTCCTCACCTGCCTGTTATCCATTGTGACAGATGGCGGGAGTCCATGCCTGGCCGGGACGCCCCTTCACCACACCTGCCAGGGGGACTAGAGCGGGAAACCCAGTATCTTCCCCTGGATGCTAGATGGCAGCATCCCTGGGTTGCAGCGGTGCCTCGGACTCCGCCAGGGCTTCATGGGGGTTGGAGTTCTGTGCAGCTCTCTGGGGTTCTGCAGGTGCCGCCAGGGGGTGCTGCAACAGGAGCGACTAACCCCTTTTGGGCACTGGTTTCACCTTACCCAGAAGTGCAGCCAGATGTCGCCAATCAACCACCTGGAGCACTTCTGGGTGCCTGATAAAAGGGAGCCAGCGACCACCACTCAGCGTCCAGAGTCGGGTGGAAGGAGGACCAAGCTGTGGAGGAGTGGTGGTGGAAGAAGAGAATGTTTTGTGGTGTGGTTTCAGTGCTTGAGACTGTGTTGTGGCTGGAGGGATTACGGAGAAAACGTGCCCTCCAGCTGAAGTAAAATTAAAAGTCTTTCATTTTATACGTGCCTCCGTGTCCATCTGTGTCGGGTCAGGCGCTTATATAGCTCCTTTTATTACACCATTCTCTACTGTATATCTTGGAGGTTGCTTGATAGCGCCACCATCTTAACTCTTTGAGGGCTGAATATTTTTTCCAAAAAACACGCAAAGCGATGTTTTACACATAAATCAACATAAGACATCTATTGCTGTGTGCTGTGGATGCTGTCGGTGCCAGTTTGGCAGAGGTGGCTCAATGGCCAGCAGGAATGAGCAGCAGGCCAGCTGCCTGGCTTTTGTTCGTTCTGCAGGTGGACAGCAGTGGCGATGGTGGTGGTGGTGCGATTGGCTTTGTACCTCGCGTTACCATAAGTGGTGATCCTCCCAGAAGATTGTTGCCGTCACCTACACAACCACGTTCAGCACCACAATGAGCTGATGTTGGCACCTCAATTTTTGGTGTTGAACTCCATCTCCAGGTCACTTGCCTCAAAATTGGAGTCCGAGAAGTCAGTCTGATTCAGAGGTAAAACGCAAATTTTGCTTTGAGCATTCGCTTTGGTCTCTCGCCAGATGTCGGTGCCATTTCAGAGGTTTTTTTGCTCTTCGCTACTCATGCACGCACAGGGAATCGAGGTCAGATCAACTAAGCTAACTTCCTTCCAGCAAAGAGAGTGTAACGGCAAGTTTTGTTGCAGTTCACAGCTAATTATTGTCCTCTACCCCTGAATTTTGACAAACGGCAACATCCGGCCTGAAAGAGTTAAACAGTGCAGGTGTAATGACATGATGCACAACACTACCTAGATAGCAAATGAGTTATGACTCATTACTGGCTCATTATTGTCCCATGTGGACCACATACTGCCGTGGAATAACAGCAATGAACTTGTCCATATCTGACTTCCATAACACAACCACAAATTAACCCTTATTAAACCATATCTCAGATATGCTATGGGCCATGGTTGAACCTTCTTAAGACAATGTGTGAGGCACAATTGGGTCAGAGCACAACCACAACTCCTTCACAACATCTCCTTTAGGGCCTGATTTGGGCCGGAGCATAGCCAAAATAAAACTTCCTGAAAACACACTATACTCAATTTTCAAAAACAAGAGCAAACGCAATATATATCCAATCATCTGTTAAACCATTTTGCTCATCATAACATTCAAATTTTACATCATGGCAAAATATCAAAGGTGCTGATCAGTACCAGGGACATCCCAAGGATGACATTACCAAAGAGGTGTTCCTATAGGTGTTCTTTCTGAGTTCTTTTGCAGGAGCACAAACAGAAAAGGCTGATGACAAAAAACACAAAAGCCAGCCAAGTAGTGAAGCAGATGATCAATACTGCCCTTTGAAATTGGAAGATGTCCAGTACCGCTGTCAGCTCAGGACTGGCAGAAACTACATGACCTTGTTAAATCCCTCTACAGTCTGGGGAAGTCATGTCAGAAATGGTCTATTTGGAAGAGCACCCACCAAAAAAGTAATGCTCCAAGTTGGAAACAAAGGCAATTGACTCACTTCCACACATAAGGTCTGGGGTGCAAAAAACTGACAGCTGTACACCTTGAATGGTATATGAAATGTAAAATACTTCACATGAATAAAGGATGGGGGTCTACTAAACAGCTGGAGAGCACTAAATGGTTTAATCCAAGCAGGTCTCCTCCAGCTTTGGGTTTACATTTCTGCAAATGGAGTTGGCAATTTGGTGAAGCTGCTTCCTTACTTCAGAGATGTATAGGCAGCTAAACCAAGAAATGGAATTCTGCTGTGGAGACCCTCACAGAGCCCTGATCTCAACACCATCAAGCCATGCAGTCTGAGATGTCATGCAGAAGCATGAGAGGTACACCAAAATTCTCCAGATAATCTATGGCAAGTTTTTTAAAGTCCTTGGAATAGCCTGCCAGATGATTTCCTTCAAAAACTGCACACAAGTGTACCCAAGAGAATTAAGGCTGCATGGTGTGAAATAACCAGACAAATAGCACAGAAAAGGTTTGGGGCAGCCACCTGTATACTTGAAATCCAGCTGCAAAGAAGGCAATTACATGCGAGATTTTTACAGATTCAGGTTCAAAACAGAACTGAGTGGACGCAACAAAATGGCAGTTTATTGGTGAGGCAAAGGAAGTGAGGTCATCGGGGCCGGGGCCGGGGCCGGAAGAGACGTTATTGGGGCCTGAACAGGAAGTGATGTCATCGGGGGGCTGAACCAGAAGTGATGTTATCAGGGCCAGGCGAAATTTCTCGTAACTGGTGTGTTGAGGACTGAAAGAATGGGTTAGTGCACTCCGCCACCCCCTGGTCTGGCGTGGAATTACCCTCATTTGAGCCCTTTAGCTGCCTCACATGTGCACGTGTGTCAAAATGGGTACAGGAAATATTGATTGAATGTAGTTTTTAGTTTACTGCATTTTATAGACGTTTTATTGATTATTAAAACTATTTATACCTTTATTTTGGGAGCATTCTCACTTAACAGCATTTAATCACAACAGCCTAACAGTTTCACGCAGCACTGTTAGACATTGACATTAACGTTAGGTATCCCTTCCAAATATGCCTTTGACAGATACTTGCGGTTAATTATAGCTGGGCCATTGCTGGCACAAAAAGTAATTACCAAAAATATATTAAATGTCTTTGGCCCAGTATTAAAAAGGTATGAACACTCCAAAGTGGGCTGATTATAGCTGGGCCATAACTGTCATTTCAGACATGCTTTACATGTGAGTGACTGCGTATGGGCCGTGTCTGGCCCACAATCCACATACCATGAAAATCATTCGTTGTGGCTGCTTATGTCTGGGCCATTTCTGGACCACAAAACATTTGCTATTGCTGTAACCGAACCTTAAGTACATCAAGTCAACCACATTTGGCCCGGAATAGTCTACTATCTGAGAAATAATAAACTGCATGATGCCTTTGCCAGAAGTGAAAGTTAAAAACGGTTGAAACTGTGAAAAGAAATTAGGCCAAATGAGGTTATGTAAAAAAATAATGACAAAATTTGATAACAAAATATGTTTTAATTTATGTAACAATAACATATAAAGATGCAGAGAGAAAAACTACCAAGTTCATGTCTAGGTGCCACTTCACCATTAGTATTAGTTATGTGCCTTGTGGTTATCTGGCACCACCTGCAGGATTTAATGGTATCTGCAACTTATGACAAGAGTTTGTACTTCTGAACCCGGCTGTTATGAACTGGGGTTCCCAAGGTTCATAAGTTCCAAAAATGTCCATCAAAGGTAACTTTTTGGGACTTGTATGCCTTGGGACTCTGGTTCATAACAACATTAACCGCCAAAACCTGGCTAGATGCATGGGCAAAAGGAGTATTTATATATAAAAGGATATATTTGTAACCAAAATATCCTGTAGCCCAAGAATGAAGCTCTGTAGAGCAAAACAGACAAAAAGGAACTGCTTAAAACACAAGACAGTCCAAGTGAACTAAATCCTAAATTGTAATTCCAATGCGAGGTCAAAACACAGAGCACTCAGGCCAAAAATCCAGAGATGTCCCAAAAGTCACAAAGCACAGAGAGACACGAAATGAACTGCTAGGAACTATGGGAGACCCTTCATATTTTAAGGACGGTGTGCAGTCCCTGGCGGTTATTAGCAGGTGGTCCCATCTCTTGGGGCAGCGTTTCTCAACCTGTAAGTATTTGTGACCCGAGTTTTCATAATAGTTTTAACCATGTCCCCCCTAAAGTTTTTTTGAAAGGAGCCCACTAATACCAATTTGTTCTTTTTTAATTAATGATATATCATAGATGCATATTTTATTATACCTACTTAACTTTTATCGACATTAATCTAACTCTATATTTATTTTTCTAGTATCAGAATGTAGTTTAAGTTAATTTGTTTTGGTTTCAATAGATGTATTTTTCATATTTTTGATTCTTGTTTTCTTTTTTTCACATCTTCGCGCCCCCTTTTTGTTACTTCACGCCCCCCCCCCAGGGGGGCCTGCCCCAGAAGTTGAGAACCACTGTCTTGGGGGAACTACCCACAAAGCTCAAAGAACTTAACACAGGCCTTGGCAACAAAATGGATAATAAACAAATTCACATTAACAGATAAATAGCATAACAATGAACAAAAAGACAAGAAACATGACAATGAACCCCAGCCATGACACCGATGCAGCCCTAAATTTTTAGGATACAGTTTAGTTTTTAATTGTTTTGTTCATTGCTCAGAGTTCTATTTATGATTTCTTATATCATTAACAATATTTTTGGCTGTTGAATTACTTTTTTGTAGTTTTTTTTTTTTTTTGTATATTTTGCATCTTTTCTGACATCATTTTGTTTTAGTAGATGGGCTGCCATTTTGAGGCGTCTTCTCCACAACAATTTCATACCACAACATAAAGGTCAACATCTTGATCTCCTCAGTTATCCAAGGATGTGGATACAAATAAAAAACGTCTGCATGTATTAATAATACACAATGGGCAGTCTGAGAAGGAGAAGGATTTAAGAGCCATAGCGTACTCTTAAGTTATCGGCTTCCAGTGTTCAGAAGCCATTAAGAAGGCTAACAGAATGTCAGGTTATATAGCGCCTTGATGTGTGGAGTACAAGTCACAGGAGGTTCTGCTCAAGCTTTATAACACACTGGTGAGGTCTCATCTGGATTACTGTGTGCAGTTTTGCTCTCCAGGCTACAAACGGACATAGCAGCACTAGAAAAGGTCCAGAGAAGAGCGACTAGGCCGAGTCCAGGGCTACAGGGGATGAGTTAGGAGGGAAGATTAAGAGAAGACCTGACTGAAGTGTTTAAAATTATGAAGGGAATTAGTCCAGTGGATCAAGATGGTTATTTTAAAATGAGTTCAACAAGAACACGGGGACACAGTTGGAAACTTGTTAAGGGTAAATTTTGCACAAAGATTAGGAAGTTTTTCGTTACACAAAGAATGATAGACACTTGGAATGAGCGACCAAGTCGTGTGGTAGACATTAAGACGTTAGGGACTTTCAAAACTGGACTTGATGTTATTTTGGAAGAAATAAGTGGATAGCTTTGTTGGGCTGAATGGCCTGTTCTCGTCTAGATTGTTCTAATGTTCTAATAGTAGTTATGAGTTCCTGGGTTAAAATCTTTCACTAGTTTTTTTTCAACCTCTGGTTTGCTTTGGTGTATTTGGCTTAATTGTGTGGTAGGATTGATTTCAAAGTAACAATTTTTGGCCTGTCTTATTGACTGCATTTCACCTTCTGGTTCTTAATTCGCAGTCTGCCATTTTTTTACACTCTTGGTAAAATACAAATGGAGCAGTTTGAAAATGTCAGGGATGATTAATGTCTTTGTGTTATATTTAGAGGAAGAAAATAAACACCTGAAGTAAAAAGAGAAATCCAGGGTCAAATCAGACAATGCAGTGCCCATTAAACTCTGTTTTTGTTTTTTTTTTGTATTATTCCACATCTAGTGCTACGCTAGACTTGCATTGCATTATCTCCATCATCAGTAATTTCTGCAGCACTCAAAAGATGAAGCAAATTTTTCCAACATTTCAGATAAAAATAAATTGCCTAAAGCAAGGATGTACTAAACTGTCAACATTAGCAGGACATGGCACCAAGACCTGACTTCACGTATTTATATATATGTGATTCATTCTAATCCTTGCATCTAATAAGTCCAGACAATTAATAAATAAACCTTTCATTTCTCATCTTGTTCTTGCTGTTGCTTTGTGCAGCTTGCATGGTAAAAGCTCTTTGTGGCGATTTCCAATTCCTTCAAATAGTATTCTGATCCCTTCACTTTTTGCACATTTTGCTATATTGCAGCCTTTTTCCCCTTCATCCATCAATGTTCAATACCACAACATGACAGTGGAAACTGAATTTTCAGAATTTTTGCAAATTTATCAAAGATAAAAAAATGGAAATATCACAATGACACAGTATTCACACCCTTTGCTATGACATGTGAAATCTCAGGTGTACCCCAGTCTGTTGACCATAACTGAGATGTTTCTACAACTTGTTTCGAGTCCATCTGCAGTAAATTCAATCGATTTCTCATGATTACGAAAAGCATACAGCTGGGTGTAGAAGGTCCCACAGCTGCGCCAAAACCAAGCCATGAGGTGAAAAGAATTGCATGGAGAGCTTAGAAATGGGATTGTACCAAGACAGTTAGGACTCCATGACACTTCATAGAGCTGGTCACCAAGCCAAACTGAGCACTAAGAGGAGAATTCAATTTCACACTAATTGTTTTGCTTATCACTATTTCAGGATAAGATCCATATCTGAGTAGTAATACAGGGTGGGCCATTTATATGGATACACCTTAATAAAATGGGAATGGTTGGTGATATTAACTTCCTGTTTGTAGCACATTAGTATATGTGAGGGGGAAAACTTTTCAAGATGGGTGGTGACCATGGTGGCCATTTTGAAGTCGGCCATTTTGGATCCAACTTTTGTTTTTTCAATAGGAAGAGGGTTATGTGACACATCAAACTTATTGGGAATTTCACAAGAAAAACAATGGTGTGCTTGGTTTTAACGTAACTTTATTCTTTCATGAGTTATTTACAAGTTTCTGACCACTTATAAAATGTGTTCAATGGATAGGTGTGCCAAGCTTGTGGCATCATATTCAAAAAGACTTGAGGCTGTAATTGCTGCCAAAGGTGCATCGACAAAGTATTGAGCAAAGGCTGTGAATACTTATGTACATGTGATTTCTCCGTTTTTTTATTTTTTACCTCAAGTAAACTTTTTTCACATTGTCATTATGGGGTGTTGTGTGTAAAATTCTGAGGAAAAAAATGAATTTAATCCATTTTGGAATAAGGCTGTAACATAACAAAATGTGGAAAAAGTGATGCACTGTGAATACTTTCCGGATGCACTGTATTTCTGATGTCCTTGTACGTTTCTGTTTTGTTCAAAAACAGGGGCCCTAATGCAGTACTTTGCCCGGGGGCCTATGATGCTGTTAAGATGGCCCTGATATTATGTCCAGAAGGACAAACATCACTGCGCACTCCAGTAATCTGAGCATATGTCCAGGTGGCCATATGACACATGTTAGCCTGCCTGGAGTTAAGGCACCTAAAGGACTCTTAGACTATGAGAAACAAGATTCTCTGGCCTGTTGAAACCAATTTTGACCTGTTTGGCCTTAATTCTAAGCTTCATGTCTGTAGGAAACCATTCCAACAGTGAAGAATGATGGTGGCAGCAGCATCCTATAGGGGGAACTAAATGACTGGTCAGGGTTTAGGGAAAGCTTATCAAAGCAAAGTAGAAAGATATCTTTAATACAATCCTGCTCCAGAGTGCTCTGGATCTCAGACTGGGACGAAGGACGAAGTTTATTCTTCCAACAGGACAATGACCCGAAGCACAGATCAAAGGGAACATACAACTGACTGGCTTACAGATAAACTCTGGAAATGCCCTTGAGTGGCCCAGCCGGAACACAAACTTGATTCCAACTGAACATCCCTAGAGAGATTCCAAAAAGTAGCTGTTGTCACATATGGGCACATGGAAGGCAGCCAAAAGGCTCACAAAGGGATAATTCCATGCCAGACCAGGAGGTGGCAGAGTGCACTTATCCTTCCTATTTTTCATCAGCAGACAAACCACAAGATATTTTGCCTGGACTTGAGGACGTCACTTCCAGTTCCAAGCCTGATGACGTCACTTCCGGTTCCTTCCCCGATCACATCACTTCCCCTGCCAGGCTTTAAAACCGCCATGTTTGCCTAATGTTGTCATTCTATTGTTGGACTGAAGTCTGTTGAGACATGTCATTTGGAACAAATCCTTTAATTTGGCAGCCTGATTTAAGTATATGGGTAGCTGCCCCCAAACCTCTTTATGTATCCAATCACTTCACACTGTCTATCTATGGTCTCCATTCAGCCTGGCAGGGATTGAAAGCGTCCGCAGAGAAGAAGGGCAGAAGATCCTCAAATCCAGCAGTGTGAAGCTTGTCACGTCAGACCCAAGAAGACTCCAGGCTCTAATCTCTGCCAAAGGAGCTTCAACCAAGTACTAAGCAAAGTGACTGAAGACATGCATCACATGTGTCAATGTGACACTACAGTCTTATATTTTTAATAAATTTGCAAAACCTTCTAATATTCTGTTTTCTCTTCATCATTCTGGAGTATTGTGGTTTGTGTGGTGAAGGAAAAAATTAATTTAAATAATTTTAAGGTAAGGCTACAACCTAACAAAATTTGAAAAAAGTGAAGGAGTCTAAATACTTTCCGAAGACACCGTACTGTGAAAGTTGCTATAGTGAAATTGACATCTTGCTTGCACTTGCAAATATGCAGTGGCTGCACACATAAAAGGCTAAATAATGAATAAACTCTTGTCAAAATAAGACACAGGAAACGTGAAAAGTTTGGAACAGCCACCTGTATAATATCCCTGGCTGCAAAATCAGTATTTTTTCCAAGAGTTGTGCATGTTACAACGTCCAAAACAGGACTGATTTGACTTTGGTAAAATAGCAGCTTTAAAGGCCGTGAGTGGAAGTGACATCATCTGGACCGGAACTGGAAGTGATATTGTCGAGACTGAAAATGGTGTCAAGAAAAAAGGGCAGCATGTTGAAAATTGGCCCAAAAGAATTGGAGAGAAAAGAATTCAAAAAAGAACAATAATAATCTAAGTGCAAATTCGGAAAATAAGGAAAGTAGTAATTAGCCCAGACCAAGTGAAACTGAAAACCTAGCAGGTCCAAGCGGGGTTGGAAATAAAAGACAAAGAGAAGACAAAGTAGAAAGTCGTAAAGAGATTCAAAAATGTTGGTGCGATACACATGCAGAACAGGTTAGAGATTATGAAAGTACTAAAATTCAAAAGCCTCAAAAGTAAAGATCATATTTCTGCTAACAAACGGAAATTATTACTCTGTGAAATAACAGAAAAGTGAAAAGAAATTGAATATATGAACATAGATGATATGACAGAATATGTAGATGTTGTTCAGTTTTACTGTAAACTTTAAGTCAGAGACTTGTAAGTTGTCTAATTCGTGTTGCCATCAAGGAAAAAGTAGTGTTTCTTCCCAATGAAGAGGCGTATCCGTGAGAATTAAAAGATTTGTTGTTTGATGAAAGTGAAATCCACAAACACTATAGGCAAAATATCAGAATCTACAATAATCTGTTCGCGATTGCAACATTCAATGCTCTAATCATAGATTTATACAATTCAAGACCATACACTATGAGAATCTGTATTCCAACAACGATTAAACCTACTACAACTTTACTTACAAAGAAACCACAATTCGGTCAGGTTTATGTTTATTATCAGGGAGAAGCGATGCAACACAGAATCAAAAGAGTTAAACGATTGGGTGTATTGGAAATTCTACAGCCAATAATGGATGCAAATCCATACGTCCAAAAGTATCGCACTTTACACAAAATTTATCTGCAACACACGGAAAAAGAAGTTTCCCTGGATTTCTATATGAATCCGAAAGATCACGGTCACATTTATAATAAACCAACATGTGACGAATTGTCAGCGATAATATTTGCGAAAGATGGAGATATCAAAGACAGAAGTTTAAAAAGTATTTGCGTGTTAATTTCAAAGCTAAACAGAACGAAAACGTATAACTCAACGAATACCTCTAACGCAACATGAAACATAATTTTATTTGAATTTATTACGTTTTACTATTTTTAACTATTGTTAATTACATGCAGTAATGTAAAATTGTTAGTTCTATTATGCATATGTAACAGTTGCCATGAAAATACCAATCTGTTTAAATTGTACATCCGCTTACCCATGCACAAGCGGCAGAGTTGCGAAGTGGCTGGCGCATAGAGCCCACACGGAGGTTGGCAAGCGAAGCAAGCAGGAGGCAGAGTCCCCTAGTATATACAGTATGTATGGTTGTTCACGCCTATTCTTATGTGTTTGAGTATTATGCAGCAGGATGTCTTTGCACTGACAAATCTGTTTTGTAATCTGATTTAATTTATACTGTTTCATAAAGAAGTAATAACAAAGTAGTTTATGTTAAATTTAAAGGCATTTTTAAACAAGAATGTATGTTACGTTGACAGATCCTTATAGGTACCACTTGTTGTTTTACAGGTTCACTTTCATTAAATGCCTGAACACAACCACTGCCTTGGGTGTTTGTTGGAAGAGTGTTTATCTCGCTGCATAACTACATTTGTAAACATGCGGTGAGGGCAGAAGACACCTTCAATAATTAACATTGCTTCAGAGTACTTCACAAAAGGGCGCGCGCTCATAGATTTTTCACCGTGCCCTTCAGCTTGCCTGTAGTCACTATGCATTCACAAGTGCATCCAACATCAATCAGCTTTATATAGCAACTTTCATTGTTAATCTTCTCATAGAATGAGTAATAAATGGAAGCTACACAAAATGACAGCCAGCACCGCCACATTTTTCCAAAGTACAAGAAGAGAAATGGCAGAAGATCGATATTTATTACATGCCACTGGATTGATTTACAGTAGAAGGAATCACAGGAGACACGTTTATGGCATTTGCTCCCATGTGGTCAAGCAAATCTCAGCTACTTGTTGTCAAGTTCTGCTAATGCTGACAGCTTAGCTCATCGTCGCTTTAGGCATTTTCTTTTTATTTTTTGAAATGTCTGCAAAATTGTGTTCATCTGTCAAGTGTTACAGAAATGACTGGTGTTTGAGATAATGCAAGTAGAAACTTTGTGTGGGGAACAATGGGAAAAGGAAAACATGAAGTTTAATGTGTGCTGGGTTGTGTGAAGTGATCTCTGATTTGACACTTTTAAATTCATTTAATTTCCATGTATTGATCCATCCATTCATGCTTTTGAGGCGACTTAGTTTTGGAATGGGTTGGCACGCAGGAGGTGCTTATCCCCAGTACTAAGATGTCATTTCCATTATCTTCTGTAGGTGGCGCCAGATAACAGAGTGCAAATGAAACATTTAACAGTAAAAAATGCAGCAGGGTGGCTTAATCCCCAACTACCTTTGGTTATTTAAAAAAATAAATCAATTAAACCGCGAGCAGGATTGTTATGGAGGTGTTGAATAATTTGACTCAACTTGTGACCTCACTGATTCTTTAGATGAAGGTCTTTATAACAAGCACAACTGCCACAGGTTGTCCGGTAAGAACAGTTAGAAAGAAGAGATGTCCAAATAATCTCTATATTATAAAAGAAAATTCTGAGACAAAATGAGACAAGACAATTTCCAAGAGATTTTTTTAAGTCCCAGGAGACGAGACTTTTGCCATGAGATTTTTTCAAGTTCCGCCCTCCTCGCAACCATTTTCAACCTTACCCGCGGTCCTCTCACATCTCATTTGTGTGAATGCTTTTGACAGACAGAGTTCCTGCTCACTCATTTCTTATACATTTTTATGTTTTCCTCACTTTGTTTCCAAATAAAGAAGACTTATTATGTCCAAATCTTATTGAAGAATTTCATCCCAACGGTTTATCAACCGAAGAAATGAGTACACGGGCAAACCTGGCACCAAGAAATGATGAAGTCAAATTAAATAACACAAAAATTGTTGATCGGTTAAATTTAAAATGAGTGAAGATTTGCAAAACAACAATAAAGTTTATCAGTTTGAACATTCGATATCTTGTCTTTGTAGTGTATTCAATTGAATATAGGTTGAAAAGGATTTGCAAATCATTGTATTCTGTTTTTATTTACGTTTTACACAACATCCCAACTTCATTGGAATTGGGGTTGTACTTTACATAACAATGAAGCCGTATTATACAGATATAATACTCACTTCTTATGGACGCACACTGATTAATTTTCAGAAATGTTCTTGGAATGGAATCGATATAATGAATCCTGCTACAGATGGGAATTTGTTTGAGAAGTTGCTAGTAACACTTAACTAAAGAAAACCTAGAAAATAGTACGAGTCGGGTGTTCCTCTAGAGTTGGTTAAGGTAATAACTCTCAAGTGGATGTCTACTCCAGGGCAGGGCAGAAGTTCTTGGACCAATCTCCTCAGGACTGTAACAGACTAAAAGCTTATACAAAAAGATTATTGGCTGTGTCATGAATAGCAACCTGTAGAGGATATTCAGATTTGAAAACAGGAAATTACAGCAGGCGAATAACAGATCTTTTGTACAAGGATGTTACTTGCCATGTTTTGTTTTATTAACATCAAAACTTCAAAATGGGTGAGCAAGTCTCAAAATAAACAAAAGCCCGACCAGGATTTCACTATGTTTAGCCCTCTGGATAAGGTCTCACCCTAGGCAGCCCAATTCCAAACTCAAATGGCAGGCTATCCAACCTGCACAGGCCCAAATAACATAAGGAATATTGCAATGAAACACACACACACACACACAGATATATATCTGTTCATCCTGGCCAATACCCCCACACCCCCTTCGGCAGCATGGAGGTGCCCCAAATTCCAGCAGGGCATCATGGGTATTGGAGTTTTCCTTCACAGCCCTGCTGGATATCATGGGGTCCGCAAGGGGACGCTGCAGGGAGGCCCAGAGACATGGGTGTTCACTACAATCCGGAAGTACGTTATAGTCATGGGGACGGAAGGACCAACGTACTTCTGGGATGAAGAAAAGAGGACTTTTTATCTAACCAGGAAGTGATGGGGAATCATGGACTGAGGGATGAAACACTTCCGGGTTAAGCAGTATAAAGGACTCTGGGAAATCCCAGACAACCGAGCTGAGCTGGGTGGCAGGGTGGCAACGCGTCTGGGAGAGAGATTATTGATTATTGTGAATTGTGTTTATTTATATGAGTATTGTTGAGAGGAGGGTGTCTTGTACATATTATTATTATAATAAATTCATAATTTGGACTTTCACCTGGTGTCTGACATCTAGTCCGAGGGTTCAAGGGAGCGACAGCGCCCCTATCTGTCACTATATATTGTGACAGATAGGGAGAGCTATCACTCCCTTGAACCCTTGTCCAATACGCCAGACACGATATAAAAGTCCAAAAGTAGACTATATTTATTAACAACAGTGCACAAAGCACCCTCCTCTCCACAATACTCATTAAACAATACAAATACAAATGTACGATAAATCCTCCACTCCCTGACGTGTTGCCACCCTTCCACCCAGCTCAGCTCGCCGTCTGGGAGCTGTCACAGTCCTTTTATAGTCCCTGACCCGGAAGTGTTCCAATCCCCAGTTCATGTGATCCTTATCACTTCCGGGTCAGATAAAAAGTCCTTTTCTTCATCCCGAAAGTACGTCACTTCTGCTGTCACTTTGCCTATGACGCACTTCCGGGTTTTAGGGCACATATGACTCTTTGCTCCTCCCTGCAGCTCCCTCTAGTGGCCCCTGTGGTATCCAGCAGGGCTGTGGATGAAAACTCCATTGTCCATGATTCCCTGCTGGTCTTCAGGGCACCTTCATGCTGCAGGGAGGGCTCCATTTGGCAGCCTGGGGGTATTGCCCGGGATGACAAGCTGGCCATAGACCACAATATATATATTGTGATATACCTACCCGGCCACAGACGGACACCGAATGTCCCGAATATACACACTCTTTATTTCTCTAAATATGACAAACAGCACCACAATGCCTAAACCGGCCAACTCAGTCCCTTTTCTCTCTCTCTTATCCTTCCTTTTTTCTCTTCAGCCACCTTCTGCTCCTCCTCCTCCTGACTGAGGCTCCTGTCTTCTCCCTCCCGACTCTGGCCTTGAGTGAACTGCAACAGCCTCCTTTAAACAGCACCCGGAAGTGCTCCAGGTGCTTCTTGATTAACATCCGGCAGCACTTCTGGGTGTGGCGTAAGTGCTGTCGACCACTGTTCAGGTGCCCCCTGGCAGTGGCCACGTCCTCCCACAGGACTGAGTGGCCCTCATGCAACCCAGGAAGGCTGGCCTCTCATGTTCCAGGGAAAATACTGCCCCTGTCTCGGTCCTTCCCTTCTCTCGGCGTCCCGGTGGGGCAGTGTCCCCGGACATCTGTCACTAAATATATATACATATATATATATATATATATATATATATATATACTGTATATATATATATATATATATATATATATACTGTTTATATATATATTGTGGGAAGCGGCCCGGACACAGACAGGCGGACATCATTTTGTCACCCAACACACGTTTATTTATAAACTATTTACAATAATGAGTGCACAACCCAGTGCCGCAGCACCAATCACCCCAAAATCTAGGTCTCTTTCCTTAGTGCCTCTCTTCGCCACCTCCACTCCTCTGCTCCAAGACTCTTGTCCACTTCCACCCGACTCCAGCCATTGAATTAAGGGAGGCGGCCCCTTTTATACTCCCCCGGATGTGCTCCAGGTGTGTCCCGGCAATCTTCCACCGATACGCCCCAGTGTGGCGGAAGTGCCGGTTGCATCCCCGGAAGCACTCCGGGTGTCCCTGCTCTTCTTCCCCCCACCACCTCCGGGTGTGGTGGAAGTGCTGAGGTCCAGGGTTCTCCAGGCACCAGGGTCCCCAAAGCAACCAGGGAAGTTGCCCCCTCACGGTCCGGAGGAGGCGCAAGCCCTCCTCCAGTCCTCCTGGGCATCCCGGCTGGGTACCACCCCCAGCCGCGTGCCACAATATATATATATATATACAATACATAAACACAGAATAAGTAAACAAAAACATAAAGATCCTAAACATTCCTAAATTCAAAAAAGACTAAACCATCCAAAAGCAGGACTAACAGTTGAAGAAAACTAAAATAAAACATTCTTGAGCTGGAGATTAGACAATGGCTAAAACATAATTGATAGTTTTACCTCTTTATAATTTCTCAAGTGAAAAAGTGTTTTTTTCCTGTGTGACCACTAGGAGGCAGACTTGGGTCATCCACAAAGCCAGAACAAATGACAGGGAAAAACACATGCATAAGGAAATCCACATATTAAGGGAGTCAAGTGAAGAAAATAACAAATGAATTGACAGATTAAAGATCTTTCAGCATCACTGAACCTAACTAAATAATAAATAGCCCCCTGTCTACCAAATGGGGTGCATGAAACACTAATTTACCTCCAAATCTCTTTTCCTCTTCCTTTCCTTTACCTTTTGACCCACTCGAACTCACCCATTGAAACTTTGATCATCTTCATCTTACCTCCAAGTTTAAATAGCTTATTGCCAGCAGGACCTTTACTGGCTTGGTCCGCAAATTCTTCTAGGACTATGTCACATGCTTGCGCTTGGAGAACTACTTAAGGGCTTGGTTGACTGTATTATTCCCCTAGAACACACGAGGGCACTAGGCAATAACAATTTCTCTTTTCCTCTCTCCTCTGCAGAAAGGAAGATTGATGTTCCTCCACCCAGGATGTCACTTCCAGGATCACTCCACCTGGACCCACCTTTTCCTCATGGGAACCATCAAAACCAGAAGTGCAGCCATCTTACACAGACACTGTGAACTTGAGACAAAGTCTCGACTAAATTGTACCTAACACACATTTTTTGTGCCCTTTGCGCTATTTCAATATACAAGGTTTACCTTCGAGGTGCCCCACACCCTTTATAATTGTCTGCTTTTATATTACAGACTTCCATATAAATGAAATCCAGGATCAGAACTGAACTATGAAATTCTTAGGTCCATCATCTAAACACTGCCCCTAGAGGCCCTAGCTCTCTCTACCACCTCAACAGCAGTGCACACAAAAATAATACATTTACACCGGATCGAGACCCACCTGTTCCCTTCATTCATTGGTCACAAGTCCTTGTATCTCCATGAACTTGTTTCTTCTGTGTGCACTGCTCTGATTTTATGGTATTTATTTAACAATATTTTAGCAAAAAATACCTGTGTTTTGCACATTGTGAGTGTATGACTTGATGACTTGACACGTGGATAATGAATGTGCATTTCCTCCAATTTCCTGGCATGCCACAAAATGTTCTTAGGATCACTGACACATTGGTCCAGTGTTTGAGTATACCCTTTGATGGATACTTAGAAAGGAAAATATTAGATATTATCAGAACTTCCTGTCACCTCTGTATTAAAATAAGTGATTGTAAAAAAAGTAATGAGTAATTGAAGTTGAAAGGAAGACAAACTTGCATTTACTAATGCTTCTACTTCTTGAAGAATTCCTACATATACATATATATCAATATATATATATATACATATATTTAGATATACAGGGTGGGCCATTTATATGGATACACCTTAAGAAAATGGGAATGGTTGGTGATATTAACTTCCTGTTTGTGGCACATTAGTATATGTGAGGGGGGAAACTTTTCAAGATGGGTGGTGACCATGGTGGCCATTTTGAAGTCGGCCATTTTGGATCCAACTTTTGTTCTTTCAATAGGAAAAGGGTCATGTGACACATCAAACTTATTGGGAATTTCACAAGAAAAACAACGGTGTGCTTGGTTTTAACGTAACTGTATTCTTTCATGAGTTATTTACAAGTTTCTGACCACTTATAAAATGTGTTCAATGTGCTGCCCATTGTGTTTGTGTTAACAAACAAAACCACCGCTATTGGTCTGACACTAACCCACATTGGATAGATCCCTCCAAGCTGTTGGAACAAAAAAATTGATGGTATGGTGTGGTATATGGGGTACAAAGATAGTGGGGCCATTCTTCATCAATGGAAACCTCAAGGCCACTGGATATGCGAAATTGCTACATGATGATGTGTTTCCCTCTTTATGCACTGAAGCTGGCACGTTCCCTGAGTTTTTCCAGCAAGATGGTGCACCACCACATTATGGGTGTCAAGTCCGAGCATTCCTAGATGAACAGTTTCCTGGAAAGTGGATTGGTCGTTGCGGGCCAGTTGAATGGCCCCCAAGATCTCCCGATCTGACCCCCTTAGACTTTTATCTTTGGGGTCATCTGAAGGCAATTGTCTATGCTGTGAAGATACGAGATGTGCAGCACCTGAAACTACGGATACTGGAAGCCTGTGCTAGCATTTCTCCTGCGGTGTTGCTATCAGTGTGTGAAGAGTGGGAGAAGAGGGTTGCATTGACAATCCAACACAATGGGCAGCACATTGAACACATTTTATAAGTGGTCAGAAACTTGTAAATAACTCATGAAAGAATACAGTTACGTTAAAACCATTGTTTTTCTTGTGAAATTCCCAATAAGTTTGATGTGTCACATGACCCTCTTCCTATTGAAAAAACAAAAGTTGGATCCAAAATGGCCGACTTCAAAATGGCCACCATGGTCACCACCCATCTTGAAAAGTTTCCCCTCTCACATATACTAATGTGCCACAAACAGGAAGTTAATATCACCAACCATTCCCATTTTATTAAGGTGTATCCATATAAATGGCCCACCCTGTACAGTATATATATATAAATATATATATACTGTATATACTGAAAATATATAATTTATATAATATATACTGTATACATACCATTAGTTATCTTATTAGTTGTCACTTTATTTAAATGCTGCTGTGGGAGGAGCGCCGTCCACTGCATTTTTAGGCTTGATTCTCAATGCCAACTTCCTGCCTAATATCTTCTATAGCAGGCATAAGGAGTGAGACACTTGGACTGGTAATGAAAGTTATGTGAGAGCTCTTAAAATAAAATCATACCAAGCCCAGTGCTTCTTTTTAACTAGCGTTAGTGTTAGCATAGTGTCTCACCTGCTTCTCCCGACTAGGCTTTGCAGCAGGCGAGACGCTCTCTCTGCAGCTGCCCTTTTCCATTCACTAACACAGGTCTGGAGACCTCCCGATCCTGGATTCGGTCTGGCACTCATCCCAGACCCGAGACTTGGACTCCTTGGTCTTCAGGACGCCCACACCAAGGACTGCCACTCCAAGCCTCGCGACTCCCGCTGCCTTTCCGGTCTTCTACGGCCAGTCGCCTTCCCTGGTCACTCTTGCTACCTGATCGCTCAGCGGGAGCAACTTCAACATCAACACCTGGGTGTCGGCCTAACACCCATCTTCCTTGCAGCTGCCCACGAGCGCTCGTTCGCTCGCCCACGCACACGCACCTTGTGTCTCTCTCTCTTGCACCGACTTGCTTCCTCGCTCTCTATAACCTCTGTCCTCTTTTCCTTTTTTTTCTCTCGTTCTTACCTCCTCTTCCAACCGACTCACGCTTCTTTTATATTGCGAGGGGCCATAGCAGCTGCAGCACATTAGCCACGGGAACAATCACGGATGTGGGCAGTCCCTCACCTGTGCACTAGGTGAGAAACGCCCACACCGCAGATCGCCCCGTGGCTTGCTATGACCACTACGCCCCCTCATGAAGCCGCCGTGAGTGCGGTGATTATTTATTTAAAAAGAAACGGCCTTTGCTGAGTGAGCTGTGGACCCATAACACCACACAGACACCAGGTAAAAGTCCAAAGTTTGAATTTATTATAATAACAATGTGCACAAAGCACACTCCTCTCCACAATTCTCATATAAATAAACACAATTATTAATAAACAATAATCCTCCACTCTCCCAGATGCGTTGCCACCCTGCCACCCAGCTCAGCTCGTTTGTCTTCTGAACCCTCAGTCCATGTAACTTCTTAGCACCTCCGGGTCAGATCAAAACTCTTCTTTTTCATCCCGGAAGCACGTCATTCCTTCTGTCCATGTGACTGGGACATACTTCCGGGGTGTAGGGAAAATAGATGTCCTTGTGTCTCCCTGCAGCGACTCCTGGTGGTCCCCATGGTAGCCAGCAGGACTGTGCATAAAAACTTCGTTGTCCATAATTCCCTGATGGCATTCGGGGCACCTCCATGCTGCAAGGAAGGCTCCATCTAGCGGTCTGGGGGTATTGGCTGGGATGAATGACCGGTCATATCTTACAACGTATATACATATATGATACAGTCATGTACCAATTTACAGCTGACTGACTTAAGGAGATTTGTACTTATAGCTGAAGGAAACTGGAAAACAATAGGGTAACAATATTTTAGAAAGTTCCAATACCAGCCACAGTAATAAATCTTCCCTTACTATTTCAAAGGGGGTCATATGATTTCCAAGACTGGCGATTCTCCACGTGACTAATTCTTATGCATTCAGCCTGCACCACTTTCCTTATGCCAGTGTTTCTAAACCTTTATGGTTGTGTGACCTAATTTTGTCTTTTTAAATTTGTTGATGACACACTAGCAGCAATTGCAAACTGCCTCTTCAGTGAAACAAGCAACGATCTGATGTCCCCAATGGTTAAACAAGCTCACTTAGAAACATAGAAACAATAGCTTATGCTACACACCACAACCCACTTGCAACCCACTACGACCAACTTGCGACCCAATGATGGCAAGCAGTGACCCACTAGCGACACAATCCAGCGTTTCAGAAACACTGCCTTACACGGACTCAGCATATGGCTGCAGAGACATCAAGATCGGCAGATAAGATATGTCCACCAGTGACCTCAATTGCAAAGACCTGTATAGTTTGTGACCAACATGCGGTCAGTTTTGACACATGGCCAAATGGCTGGTCCCAAATGGAGCTGTAAGTTGGCACATGACTGTATATAGATATAGAATTATGAGCCAAAGAAAGCCTTTGAAAAATACATTTGTCTTACATTTGAACCCACAACAGTGGGTTCTTTGGCAATTGCATGTTCATCTTTGGAGGTGTAGGAGGCATTTTTCCTGGACAATCCAGATGGGATTTCTTCAATCTGTTCATTTTGGCAGATTTATCTTCCTTCAGACTGTGAATGTCTTTTATGCCTTCATTACATTTCTTTGTGTAAACATGGCCATCCGTTTTCTATTGAACAATACTACTGATTATATGGAGTAGGCTCTATTCTACCAATTTAGTATGTTCATTGAGCCATTCACAGTTTCTTCTGACCAATGCTATTTGTGAATTAGGCTCTGTTCCTATAAATTTAACTCAATCTTTGACCATCTACAGTTTATATGGCTATGAATATTGCACCTGTGTCACTTCTTTAAGGTTCTTTTTCACAGTCCTTAGATAATTACAGCTTCCTGAAATCCTTTGTCTGCTTTTGTCCTCAGTTAGCAACTCTTAGTAATGTATTAGAACAGAGTATATGGCTGAGCATCATTTTAACTACTAGTTGTTTTTCCACATGAGTGTCTCAGGTGTTAATTGATATTTTGATCTTTGTTTTCTCCTTCCACAGAGAACCACCTCCACCTCACCTACATACTCTGTAGCTACTGTGCAAACCAGTTACACTCCAGCAGTCCCAACCCCAAAACAGACAGACATTGACAAAAGTCTTGCCAAACAACACACGTTTATTTATAGTGTAGAAGTTCTTTTCCCTCGCTTCCCACAGCTGCACAGTACCAACAAGAACCAATACTCCAATAAACACAGTTGCTTTCTTCTTCTCTTTCAGGCCACTTCTTCTTCCACTCTTCATTGCAAGCGCTGTCCCTCTTCGTCCCGACTCTGGCTCCTCAATTAGTGGCGGCTGACTCCTTTTATAGGACACCTGGAAGTGCTCCAGGTGCTCCATGACCTTCTTCCAGCAGCACTTACAGGTGTGGTGAAAGCGGTGTCACAAAGGGCTCAGCCATACCTGCAGCACCCCCTGGCGGCACCTATGGAATCCAACAGGGCTGCTCCAAACTCCAACTCCCAGCGTGCCATGTGAGATTTCATGGTACTATAGCAACCCGGGGGGATGCTTTCTAATGTCCAGGGGGGAGATAATACCCCAAACATGCTCTTTCCCTCGGTCCTTCCACCCAGCTAGCATCCCGACTAGGTAAAGGAACTGGCCAGCCATCACACTATCTAGAAAGGATGAAGTATACTCTGATGTGATGAGCCCTGCAGGACTGAATCTTCTACAACATTTCTTCATATGTAGACATTAATCAGTGTACATTGCAGGTGGGGGCTAGGTGGTCATTTGGCCGCAGTACCCATAAATGTCTCTTTTCTCCACCACACATGCTGCCTGGAGTTTTTGTTTTCCTCTCCTCCCAGGCCTTTAGGCCATTGAATGTTTTTGTCAAATTCAATGTTAATTCTTCCCTTTATATTCATCTGAGACTCAAAAACAGTCTCAGTTAAGTTATAATTTGTTCTTTTAGGAACTTTTCCATTTATACTTTTTATTTAACTTTGTAATCGTAATTTTCCTTTTACTATTTGTGAAGTGTGAGCTGAATGTTTTTATAAACATTTTGGTGTGAAGTTTGTGTATTTTTCCTATAACTACTGGAAATAGTTTTTTCTTGAGTTCCTCATTTTTTGTCCCTCATCCCAAAGTCATGTGAAAAAGTAACTATGCCCCATGAAATATATTTTTTTATACTTTTTTAAGAAATATCGTGTCACACACGTGCGCATAGGAGGCAGCTAGAGGGCTCAAAAATGGTAATCCCCGGTCAGACCAGAGGGTGGCAGAGTGCACTCATCCTTTCTCTTGTCTTCCCACAGACCAAATGTAGAAAATTCCACCTGGCTCCCATGACATCACTTCCGGTCCCAGGCCAGAAGATGTCACTCCCGGTTCTGCCCCAGAAGACGTCACTTCAAGACCAGCAGAAGTGCCCACCTTCTAATGACGTAATTTCCACATCCTAAGAAGTCTCAGCCCGATGACCGCATCTCCCGTTCCGGTCCCAAGATCCGTCCTCTTCCTGTTTTTCAACGATAGATCCTCCATATTTCCTAAAATGTTCAGTTCTGTTTTGGACTTTTGTCTGTAAAGACCATTTCCTCAAACTTTTTTCAGCCAACTTTCAGTTATACGGGAGGCTTTGTTGTGTCAAGGTTTGATTATTTACCACAGTGCACATATCAAGATTTGATCTTCATCTAGACAGTATCTTTAAACAAAAGTGATGCCACTGCAAAAAAAGAAAATGATAATTTAATTTTGCTATAATTTATTCAACACAAATGAACAGATATGCCATTTCTGCCTGTAAGTCCACCCTTGGCTCTTTTAGCTGGTTTTACCCCCTCAAGTTGGTGTTCCTATAACCATCTAGCAGTTTCTAAGATCCACTGGAAGAAAGTTTTTTCCACTCCTTCATCAACAATACTTTCAGATATGCGACATATAAGGGGTGTCATGCATGCCCGGCCTATTTCAAATCCCCCTACGGCATCTTCATGGGATTCAGATCTGGGCTTTGACTTAGCCATTTCAGAAGTCCCCATCTTTCTCTTTCCAGCCATTCCTTGTTGCATTTACTGGTATGTTTATGGTCATTGTCATGTAGCAAGGTCCAATTTGGTTGAGCTTCAATCTTCTGACAGAGGGTTTCACATTATCCTCAGGCGCCATCTAATACAATGAGGAATTCCTTAAAGGTAATTAATTCTTCCAAAATAACATCAAGTCTAATTTTGACAGCCCCTAAAGTATTCCTAGTGGATTCCATGAGGGTGAACTGCCCACACTTTTAAAAATAAAGGTCCCAGTGTGTTTGTTTAGAATGATGCCAAAAGGGAAAAAATTTTGATACCCAAATGATCCATTCATTTGAAGGTACCAGAAAGAGCCTTTATTTATTTTGATTAATTGCTGTCACTGTAGAGTAATTAATCATGAGCAGATGGTAACAGATTTGTGAAATACCAATGGCTCATGACTTCAAAAGGCTTCATGTTGATACAATAACACAGGTTAAGTCTAGATTTTCTTAATCTGTTATTGTCCTACTAGATAACTTACCATACATTAAAGATTTTGCACTTTTTTCTGCAAACAAGGACGTTTTTCAGAGCACAAAGAACTAACTTCATATACAAGGAACTCTTCCCAAAATGAAAACAACCAATGTCTCTATAAGGAACCACACAAACAAGTTAACAACCATATAACACCATTAAAGAATCATTATGTTTAAGAGTGCAGGCCATGATGCAGCAAAGCAACCCCAAACCATAACATTTTCCCCACCATACTTTACAGTGGGTATCATATTCTTCTGTCCAAAAGCTGCTTTTGGTTTTAGCCAAGCATGCCTTTTACTGTTGTGGCCAAATAACTCTTATCTTTGCAGTGTCTGTTAGGAGCACATTGTTCCAGAAGTCCTGGGGCCTCATGAATAACGCCGTATGTAGAATTCACACTAAAACATGGCATTTTGACAGAAGCAGAAATGTGCGTATGCACAAAAAAATCCAGATTCATAAATCTGTGCGTACGGCAACTTCCATGTTCTTCTGCTGCATAAATCCCAGTCAGCATGAAAAGTAACGCACGTGCCTGCTGCCCCACCCTGACTCCTCCCAGAATTATGCATCTTTGTATATGCAAATCAATATAAATAGCCCCCTTATGTTTTACGCTCTTTGAAAACAACAACAACATTTACTTATATAGCACATTTTCATACAAAAAAAAATGTAGCTAAAAGTGCTTTACAAAATGAAGAAATACAAAAATAGAAGACACAATAAAAAATAAAAATAAGTCAACATTCATTAACATAGAATAAGTAAGGTCCGATGGCCAGGGTGGACAGAAAAAACAAAAAAAAAACTCCAGACGTCTGGAGAAAAAAAATAAAATCTGCAGGGATTCCAGACCAAGAGACCGCCCAGTCCCCTCTGGGCAATCTACCTAACATAAATGAAACAGTCCTCTTTGTATTTAGGGTTCTCATGGAAGGACTTGATGATGATGGTCACGTAGACTTGTCACATTGTCAAAAAGACAATGGCAAAAGCACGGGGGAAAAAGAAGAATTTCAGCGAATACCAAGTGGAGGCAAGGAAAAATATACTATTTGATGGTTTAAGCAGTTGTATAAACAGAAAAAGGAAGTTGATTAAGTAACAGAGTGGCGGAGAAACTCGAAAGTTCAAGTTCAGAAAGTGCCAGAAATAAATAAGAAGTGCTCAGATATCAAAGTCGCCGTGAAAAGGCGAGTTGTAGCCCACCGTCTGAGTATCATGTGGAAGCGTATTAGGGTACAGAGAAAACAAAAACAAAATAGGGACACAGTTAAAAAAAATGTCCAAAAATCAACTTTATTCACGAAATTTTCACATTAATCATGTCGTTTATTTTGTCATTAAAGTAGAACATCAAAAACTTCATCTTAAAATCATTTAATGTACTAGTTTCTCAAATCCCATTGTAGCTAAAGTAGCATATTAAATGTTTCATATTGTATGTGTTCTTTTATGTACTCTATGTGTGTGAATCGCTACGTGCTTCTTAAATGGACTTTCTCTTCCACCGACAGGACACAGAATACATTACATTCATGATATTACAGGTCCCTAAACAATCTAAATATTAAGATGTATACCTGATATCATTTTCATAATGATAGGAATTAAAGCTTACATTAAACATGGGAACACGGTGGCGCATTATTAGCGACAAGTTGGCACCCTGTCCAGAGATTGTTCCTACCTCCCACAAGATGCTTGCTGTGCGTGACCCTTGATAAAATAATTTACTGCAGCAGTACTGTCTCTCTCAAATGTACTAACCTCCAATTCCTGTCCTTGCTTTTCTTTCTCCAAGTAACCAATCACCACAGGATCAGCTCTGTAATAGATGCCAAGCCATCTGTAAGCTTAGAATGCTGATTCTTCAAAACTTTTATGGAACACTGAAATATCTTTATAGCACATGTTTAATTATTCCATCCAGCTATCCATCCAGGGTCGTGCCAATCCCATCAAGCATTCAGCACAAGGCAGGAACAGGTGCTGTGAAAGGGTTACCAGATCGTCGCTAGCGCCGCGACACTGTGTCCTCACATGTTTAATTATTAACAATATGCATTATTTAAATGAAGTTTAAAACTTATCTGTATAATGTAATAAACATACTTTACTGCAAATTATCTTTAAAATGATATCAAGAGCTCCAAGATGACTTCACTTGGAAATCTGAATTTACCTTAGTAGCCAGTCGTCATCATATGTAAATACGCGCTTTATAAAGTGACTCAGGGTGTGCAATATTATAACTGTAGTGCAAGTTTACAGTGAGACAATTGTACTTATAAGTACAAACAGTTCTACCAGGAACACTTGATGGAGTGATTGAGTGCGTTTAGAGCTCTTGGGATGAAACTGTGCCAAATGGGAAAGTTCAAATAGACTGTGCACATGTCTGAGGCAGAGTGTGCTAAATACTGTATACCAATAATCATCTTCCTGATCAGCTGTTTTAGAGCTGTGATTCCACACTCAGTTATGTTGGGTTAAATACTCCGATCGGTACACTGAGAGTAACAACGCTAAAGCAGCTATAGTAATTGGAATAATTTGGCCATTCCGTGCATCATTATATGGTTACGGGTTGATTACAATCAGATTCTTTAAACTAATAAACATTATGCAGTTAATGTCAGTGTATTTATAAAGCCGCATCAAGGATGTGAATCTAAAACATAAAGGGAAACCACACAGGAACAGTAGCACTGCTGGGTGCCACCAGTTTGCAAAACTGAGCAAAGAACTTACGCAAGTGATTGAGCTGGTGTGAAAATGTGCGTGGCTTAACGGCAAATGTAGTTTTTATATATCGCGATGTGAGCGTGGAAACGGGCATATGCAACATTTTTGTGCGTACACACTGTTTATACATGAGGCCCCTGGTCTTTCCCTAGGTAATAATGGGCAACCTTTAGTCTTACTCTGATGATTTTTCTGGACGGCAAAGTTGTCCTCCTGGCACACCTCCCAAGTAGATGCTCTTTGTAATGATAGCCTCAAGCATTTTGACATCAGCATTGGCACAGGCTACTTGTATGTCCCATGATGAAAGTGTGGGGTTCTTAAAGACTTCTTTCAGCATCTTCCATTCTTTTCTTGGACTGAACTTGCTGGGATGGCCTGTCCTTGACAAATTGGCAGTTGTTTGAAATCTCCTCCACTTGTAGATGATCTTCCAGACAGTGGATTTCCATTTGCTTGGAGATCTTTTTAAATCCACTTCCAAACTCATAGGCATCAATAACCTTCTTTCTGAAGGCCTCAGTAAGCTTTTTCAGTCTTGAAATGGTGATAGCATAAAAAAACCAAAACAAACAAACTGTCACTCACGGGGTGCCTGAGAATCACCATGTGGACTCTATTAAGGTGTACAATACCACCCCAGAATAAGAGGGTGCATGGTTGGAACACTTTTAGTCTGCACAGTGCTGAGAAACTGCTCCTTGTTGGAAACAACTCCACCCCCAGAATCCTAGAGTCCCCGCCCATGTGGACTGGAACTTTATAAAACTGAGACGCACCTAGAAAAGGGCTTCTCACTGACCGGCTCAGAAAGGCTCCTCTTTCTAGCAAGCTAAGCTTAGTAAGCCGTTTGATTTTTGTTGCACAACCGAGTGCACGTTTATGTTTAGTTTTTTTGAACTATTGCATAATCAGCTGTAGACGTCAACAAAACTCACCATCACGTTACGGGTAGACCCTCTTTGCTAGGAGGACTGTTAGGGTTAGGGTTTGACTTGACATCGAATCCCTGTGTGTGTGTGTGAGGAGTGTAGAGTAAACAACATCTAGAATGGCATTGGCATCGGGCAAAACAGCAAAGCGAATGTGCAAAGCAAAATCCTCTGTGATCATTATTCATTTTTTTTGCTTTTTGCGATTTTTGTTGAATCAGACTCTGACTCGTCAAACTCCGATTCTGATGCAAATGATCTGGAGATCAAAAACGAAAGCTGTTTCTATTCTAGAAAGTGCCCTTTACAATATAAATGGTTAGACAAACAGGTACAGTATGTAGTATGTACTGTACGTTAGCAGTGTGACAGTCGATCTTAGAAAGCTAATGTTTAATGTTAAAGGCATATTGTGTTTGCTTTGTATGCTTTTTAGAAAACTGAGTTTTTGGGAAAAATATTCAGACCTGAGAGAAAATGAAAAAATAATTAGCCCTGAAAGAGTTAAATGGGGTGTGCCAGTTGGCACCCAAACTTTTCTTTGGGACTCCAGTTGTCTTTCTGTTTATCACAAAACTACATGTCTGATCCTTTCTCATGATGTACTACTCACTTGCACCTAATTCTAATTGTAGGTAATTGACATATTATTAACTCTTTCAGGGCTGATGTCAACTTTTGTCAAAATTCAGGAGTAGAGGACGGTCATCAGCTGTAAACTGCAATAAAACTTGCCCTTACATTTTAGTTCAACTCTCTGTGCTAGAAGGAAAGTTACATAGCTTTGTTGATTTAATCTCGATTCCCTATGCATGCGTGAGAAGCGAAGAGCAAACAACTTCTAAAATGGCACCGACATCTGATGAGAGACCAAATCGAATGTACAAAGCAAAATGCTCCATGGACGTTTTACATAATTTTGTTGAATAGGACTCTGACTTGTCAGACTCCGAGTTTGATGCAAGTGATCTGGAGATGAAGATCAAAAACGAAAGTGAAGTACCAGCATCATCTAATCAGTCCCCAGGTGATCGTGTTGCTGAACACTTTCGTGTCGCTGATGTGCCTACAGCAGTGTTTGCCTAGGAGGACCACCACTTATGATGACAAGAGGTACAAACCAGATTGCGTCACACTGCAACCGTCACGGCCACCCACCTACTGTGCGAAGACAGGCAGGCAGCTAGCTGCCCACCATGCATTCTTGCTGACCATTGGGTTGCCCCCAACGCAGCCACTGCTGCCAGAGATGCTGAACATGCGCCAACAGCAGCCACAGCACGTAGCAACTGACGTTTTATGTTGACTTATGTGTGAAACCATTGCTTTGTGTGCTTTTTAGAAAATTCATTTCTTTGGAAAAAATATTCTGCCCTCAAAGAGTTAAATGCTGGGGTGCACTTACTTTTTCCACTTGTTAAATTTGCTTTTATGTTTATTAAATTATGCAATGGACAACAAAAGGTATACATTTTGAAATTATGTCATCTTTATCTATAGATGCAGTGTAAATGAAGATTAAATCTTGATATGCCCACATATGTTAAAAAAGAAAAAACATTTAGAAAGTAAGTAAGTAAGTAAATTTTATTTATATAACACATTTCAAGGACAAAAGCACAAAGTGCTTTACGGACATTCATCACAGACACTCACAGAAAAGTGAGTAAATAAATGAAAACCAGGAAATAAAATGTATAGGCATACACAATAAAACCAAATAGCACACAAAAACAAACTTAAACAAATAAAACCAAAAATAAGATGCATAGCCATACACAATTAAAACTTGATAACACACAAAAGCAAAGTTAAACAAATTCAGACCAGAAAAAAAAGCATAGACATGCATAGTAATGCTATAAAAGTAAAAAAAACACTTCGCTATAAAAGTGGTCTTACAATTTCATGGGGTGCACTTCCTTTTTCATGGCACTGTATGAATGAATGAGAAGAAAATATGAAGACTTATGTCGCTGCCCATATTTAATGAATACAAAGATATTTTCTGTTGAAAGTGTCACAGGAGATGCACAGACTGGCCACATTAGAGTAGGCCGTCACTGTTGATGAGGACTATAAGGGGCCAAACAGGCCTTAAATCATATATATTTTTGTGTGTAATCTATTGGTTTACATGTGAACACTATTGGTTTATAAATATTTACTATTGGTTTTGGTGCATACGTAACTGGTTTGTGTGCATACAATACTGGTTTCATTCATATGAACTGTATTGGTTTGTGTCCGTATATTATTGGTTTGTGCATGAACTATATCCATCCATCCATTATGCAACCCGCTATATCCTAACTACAAGGTCACGGGGGTCTGCTGGAGCCAATCCCAGCTAACACAGGGCACATGGCAGGAACAAACACCACAGGGCGCGCACACACACACACACCAGGCACACACTAGAATCGCCAATGCACCTAACCTGCATGTCTTTGGACTGTGGGAGGAAACCAGGGCACCAGGAGGAAACCCACGCAGACACGGGGAGAACATGCAAACTCCACACAGGGAGGACCCGGGAAGCGAATCCAGGTCTCCTAACTGTGAAGCAGCAGCGCTATCCACTGCGCCACTGTGCCGCCCTATCCATCTGTATATGCATACCACTGGTTTGCATATGAACTATATCGATTTGTGTGTGTATATCACTGGCTCCAGTACATTTGTTATTGGTTTGTGAGGGAACTGCATAGTTTTTCGCTTGCATGTTATTAGTTTGCATATGAACTTTATTGGCTTGCGTTCTGTGCCAGTCTAGCAATGGATTTGTGTATGTACTATATTGGTTTCCTGCACATCTTATACTGGTTTCACACAATACATTTACAGTTCACACACAAATCGATAATATAGGGACACAAACTAATAGAGTTCATATGAATGAAACTAGTATTGTATGCACGCAAACCAATTAAGCATGCTTGCAAACTGATAGTAAATCTTCATAAACCAATAGTGTTCACATGTAAACCAATAGAATACACACAAAAATATATGATTTATGGCTTGTTTTTCCCCTCATAGTGGACTAATCATTTCATTTGTTTTAAAAATCTGCTCAGTCGGATTCATGGCCAGTAGGATCAGGTGTAAGCAGGAATCCAACACTGGCATAATTTAAAGTTGCCAATAAATCTTTTAACACAAATCTTTGAAACATAGTAGGAAAATGAGAACACTAGTCCAACCTAAATAAGAAAGACTAACTAATGAAAGAAATTCTGTGCCCATCCATTATTTTTTCTGAATCTGTTTTCACATTCCAGTGTGGCAGAGAGTCAGCATTCAAGTCCTTTCTGCTCTTATATACAGTAGGTAGGAGTACACTAATATTCATTCTTCAGAACTTTAAATCTGCTGCCTTTATTTTTTTATTTAAAAAAATTCACGTACAGCATATAATTTTTAACTCAAAACAAAGGATAGACTTTTTTTTTCTGATATCTCAGCGGGACTCGGTTTCCATCTCTGGTTGATGGTGACTGACAGCGCCTTCGCATTTAATGAAATGCGCTCCTGTCTCGTTTATTGTAATTGACAGTTTGAGCCACGTTTAATGAATGCAAGATGACTCACTCGCTCCTTGAGGCGTATTTACTTCCAATAAAGCAAGCTTAGCCGTAATCCACATTCGGGGGCCTCACCTATTAGCTCCCGAAATGCAGTAACCTTCACAAATCTGGGCTGAAGATCAATATGTGAGAAAGCACGAGACGAATGTCGCGTCAGCCTCGTCAATCCGCAGACATGTGAACAGCCGCTAGAATTACTGAAGAGCGCCAGTCACTCAGGACACCAAGCTCACGTTTGATTTCTGAAGTCGTATTTGTAATACTACATTTCTTGATTTAAGTAATAATTTGTATTATTTTTTTTAGCCAGTGCCTTTATCTGAAGCAAAGCGAAGTAAGGGTATGGCAACCACACAAACTCTAAGCCACACGTATTGTGTCCAAATGATTCCACTGCTTCTAGGCAATAAGGCAAATCGTAATAAAATCACAAAAGTAATAAAATTAATCTACATATCCCTGAAATGTATGATAGGATTGGAAAATGAATAAATGCCTGAGAAAAATGGATAAATATCAGGACATATTGTAAGTACTGAGTCAGCAAGTGTAATAAATCATTCGTTTCACTAATCAGGGAGGCTGCTATGGTGGCACAGTGGTTAGCTCAGCTGCCTCACAACTCCAAGATGTGGGCTGGACTCCTAGGCAGTTACTGTGTTATGGTCCAGCCCGGCTTCCTGCTCTGGCTCATGTTTAAAGTAATTCTTTATTGTTTTTTTATTAACATTCAGCATTCTTTATCATATTGTTATGTTTATTCATTAGTTGTTTAATTGTCTTTTTTATTCTGTTTGGTTATTACATAGTATCTACGTCTGTCTTGTAATTCTCTCATGTTCTCTGTGGATGGATTCACCAAGAGAAGGGGACACCTGACCATCACCATGAAAGGACCACCCCCAGCCCTATAAAGGCAGGCTGTGAATTATATAGACAGACAGAGAGATAAGGCACTATATACAGTAATAGATAGATACTCACTCTGTGTGTAAGACATAAGAAATAGGAAAAATAAGAGGAGACTGTCGAGTACATCAAATTAATCTGCTTAGGTGAGAGCTAAGCTGTTTCAATATCTCATCCAGATACTTCTTAATGATTTTGAAGGTTTCTGCTTTAACTACATGGCTCAGTAGTTTGTTTCAGATTTCCATAACTCTTTGTGTAAAGAAGTGCTTCTTGGCTTCAGTCTTCAAAATACTTCCCCTTAATTTCCACTGGTGTCCTTAAGTACGTGATTTGCTATTTCATTAAAAGCATTCTGCTGGATCGATTTTATAGATAGACTAGCAAAATACCCGCGCTTGGCAGCGGAGAAGTAGTGTGTTAAAGAAGCAATGAAAAAGAAAAGGAAACATTTTGAAAATAACGTAACATGATTGTCAATGTAATTGTTTTGTCACTGTTGTGAGTGATGAGTGTTGCTGTCATATATATATATATATATATATATATATATAAATATATATATATATTTACACACACACACATAAACATATATATATACATATCTATACATATACACATATATATACACACACACATATATACATACATATATATATCTACATATATACACATACATATACATACACACATACATACATACACACACACATATACACACAAATACATATATATATACATACACACACACATATATAAACATATA
>JANRMT010062811.1:6077107-6090144 GCA_026402145.1 Polypterus bichir lapradei | reverse complement strand
AGATAGATAGATAGATAGATAGATAGATAGATAGATAGATAGATAGATAGATAGATAGATAGATACTTTATTCATCCCAAGGGGAAATTCACAAATGAATTATTACTATTATTATAGATAGAACACCTTGCAGGTACCCTGTCATAAATACTAATAATCCCCAAGATGAAGTATGTTGTAGATATGGGAGCAGTGATTAGAAAGTGCGGCCTTATCTATTGAAGCTGAAGTTGAAGCTACCTCTACACTACATGAGAGCACATTGACTATGGCAGCTTGTTGCTCCAACATTTACATAAGGTCATTGAAAAGAGCTAGAGACAGCTGATTTAGGAGTTGTATTGCTGCGTTCACGTCGCTCGGACAGATGGTAAAGTTGGAAATTGCATGTGAACGTTCTACTAACTTGGAAATTCAAGATGGACAGTTCAGATAAAACAATATTACCTGAATTGTCAGATTTGATCTTTAACCTTTTTCAATTTTTAAATATAAAACATATAACCTGTACAGTCCACAATGCCACATTTTGGTCAAATGGCATTTGGAGTGAAATGATTCACATTTAAATTATTTATTTTGCTCTTTATTTCAATGAAAAAATGTTTTTTCTTGCAGACTAAGTAACAAGTCACCAGTGACCTCATGTTTCTTGGAATAGTCCAACCAGACACCCACACACATGCACTGAAGTGGGAGGGTGAAATGTCACAACTCAGAGCTCCAAATACTCCAAAAACATGTGAATGCAGAATATGTCTGCTTTCTTTTGTTGATGGTGACTGTGGTGGACTAGTAATAATGCCCCCTGAGTTTGGGTGGGATGGTCTGTATCATGTTACTCCAGGGCTGAAAGACAGACCCACACCACCCTACTTGCAACAGTACCCTGATGATGAAATAAATGCATGTATTCTGCATTCATGGAAAATACCTTAAGATTCT
Organism: Polypterus bichir lapradei; assembly: GCA_026402145.1. Classification (NCBI taxonomy): domain Eukaryota; kingdom Metazoa; phylum Chordata; class Cladistia; order Polypteriformes; family Polypteridae; genus Polypterus; species Polypterus bichir. The sequence goes on along the minus strand of JANRMT010062811.1, from coordinate 6,089,199 downwards.
TAGATTTTTTTAGCATAAAAATTAGCCAGGTTTTAATGTTGTAATGTCTGTGGTAAGACGTAGACTGTTGTTAGCAATAACTCCTATTGTAGATTATTGTCAACAATAATGTCTAATGTTTAGAACTTCTAAAATATTAAATGACAGAAGCTTGTAGATACCTCCAATATTTCCACCAGTTTCTGGTGTTTCTGTTTTTCAGGCCAATCTCAGAGGATGCAGTGATGCACAATTCAATTTCTGCACATACTGTGTCAGCCCTGCCAAACCATCACCCACATTACCATTTGACAGAACATGTGAAAAGTTATGTTCCATTTATTTCCTATTTTTGATTTTCCCTTCTATCAAGGGAATTACTTTGCTGAATTCAAGCTGTTACTTTAAAATGAGTTATTCAAGCAGAACAAGAGGAGCACATACGGAAGCTGTTGGAGGGTAAATTACACACAAATGTTACAAAGTATTTCTTCACCTAGAGAACAATACACGTGTAAAGTAACCTGTCAAGAAGAATATTACTCTGGGGTTTTTCATATCTCAATTTCATATTTTCTAAAGAATTAGGCAAAAAAAAAATGTTACGCTTGGTTGGACTGAATGGCCCATTCTTGTTAAGATATTTATTATGATCTTATGAAACTTCTCAGGCTTCCAGATGTCGTAGGTGAACATTTTGCTCTTGTCCTATTTTTATTAAGAACCCTAAAATTGTTGACAGTACAAACAACATAACTACAAATTGTGCCATCCCAACTAGGAAGTATGACAATTGTTGTAATTGCAGCATGGAAAATGGCCAAACTGGTTATGAGACTTCCCTACTAGAATGCATGCTCTGATGGTTTGGTTCAATGGTTTGATGATTTGGCTTCAAAAGTTTATATACATTGTCACACACGTGTGCATGAGAGGGAGTTAAATGGACCAAAAAATGGTAATTCCACACCAGGCCGGGGGTGGCGGGGTGCACTAAACCTTCCTCTTTTGTGTCTGCAGACTGGACACGGGAAATTCTGCTTGATTCAGACCCGATGATGTCACTTCCAGTTCCTCTTCTAAGAACATCACTTCCGGTTCCGGGCCTCAATGACATCACGTCTACCTGCCTGCTTTAAATACAAGACAAATTCCTCTGCAACTTCAGTTCTGTTTTGGACTCAACTCTGGACACATCTGTGCAACTTATTTTGCCTTTTTAAAGTTAGGCTTCAAGTACACGAGTGGCTGCCCCAAACCTATTGTTCTGTGTCAAGACTGTTCATTTTCACTATATATATATATACTAGCCATGTGCGCCCAACTACGTTGCATGTGTTAAGGTTCTCTGTGAAGGGCTCCCTGTTTAAACGCGGCTGCCAGTTGTGAACTGGGCCCTTCGTCGCACAGTATTATAATTTTTTATAAGGGAAACAAAATTACAAAAGAAAACCCTTGGATATTGATTCGATAGGAACGGCCTACTTGGAATCACTGTCCGAATCATAATTATGTGGTGGTGTAGGAGCATTTCTGCTTCTGTCCATTCACAGTCCGTCTCGTTTTCACGACGCTGTCGTTTCCTCTCACGATCTCTTCTCAACCTTTCTCCAATCTCGCAGGTTGCTTTGTGGCAATCCAAAGAGTAAGGCAATATACACAGAGCAATGGTTATAAAAGGGAGACACATAGGTATCCAGGCTCTTTAAAGCATAAATAGGGATCACTTCACTGACATGTGAGCAAGGCACGGTACAACTGTGAGACGCGCAGCACTCGCCGGCTACAACGTAACAATAATAATTTCTGGAACGTGTTGTTACGTTGTCATTCATTTTACCCACTGTCTTTCTTTCATTCATATGTTACGTAGGCACGTACCTTTTATCTTCGGCAATCTCATTCTCTAACCAGGCCTCAGGAGCTAACCAGCGTAACACTGTCCACCACCCCTTTCGTTATTCCGGCACATTGTTGACATCCGTGAGTAACAACAACGTTCTAAACTGGAAGGTGGTCTACGCATGCGTGGAATTCGCGGACAAACAAAGATCAAGATCTAAATGAAGATCTCTTTAGTTAATTTAAAGCACAACAATTTGTTTAGTTTGAATGTCTTTGTTTTGAGGTGTGACTGGTGTACTACAGTCTTCAGTAGTATAAGCCTGGAGGAGATTCTTAATGCAATGCCTATGCTTTAGCTGTCTATCTACTGTCATCTAGTGCTGCTTCTTCTAATTCATTTGCGGACAAAGATCAAGATCCAAATGAAAATTATATATAGAGATATATATATTATGGGGTGCTAAACAGGCAATGATTTTCTGAATATTTAAAGTCAGTCAGTCATTGTCCAACCCACTATATCCTAATACAGGTGTCTGCTGGAGCCAATCCCAGCCAACACAGAGCGCAAGGCAGGAACAAACCCCAGGCAGGATGCCAGCCCACCGCAGGGCGCAAGCACACACACCCACACACCAAGCACACACTAGGGACAATTTAGGATTGCCAATGTACCTAACCTACATGTCTTTGGATTGTGGGAGGAAACCCATTCAGACACAGGGAGAACATGCAAACTCCACGCAGGGAGGACCCGGGACGCGAACCCAGGTCTCCTTACTGAGAGGCAAAACGTCAAAGCCTGATTATATAAAGTCAGCGTCAGAATATATAATGTCATTCCTGAATATATAAAGTAATTCCTGAATATATAAATTCAAAACATGAATATATAAAGTCAGTGTCAGAATATATAAAGTCAGTCCTGATTATATATAACGTCAAAGCCTGATTATATAAAGTCAGCATCGGAATATATAAAATCATTCGCAAATATATAAAGTCAAAACTTGAATACATAAACTTAGTGTAGGAATATATAAAATCATTCCTGAATATATAAAGTTAGGACAATTCACAAATAAAATGGTCTAGTTCCATCAAATATTCTGTAATTTCTGTGCTTATCATTTTACTTTACAGGGTGTAGATTGGAGTATTACATGCATAGGTCTGATCACAATCTGATATTTGGGTGGTTACCTACCAGGTAAAGCTTGCCGAGGTTTGATTCACATGTGGGGAAGCAAAAGTGAGTGCATCCCCAATTAGGGTGAAACACGTGTTGTGTACTTTTTTATTATTTAGCAGATATTACATAACACATACACACACACACACACATACACACATATATGTTGTGACTGCTGCTGCAGGGGGCCACCCATCAGAACCCCCCTCTTAAACAGTGTTTCAATGGGAAATAAACACACTCTTACACCTCCTCTTTGTAGGATCAGCAGCAGGCATGCTGGCTTGCCATAGGTCATGCTCCTCGCACAGGGCTTCGAACATTTAAAAGACTGAGCTGCAGCCAGCCTGCATTTTCACTCTCCTGTCTCTCTTTCCTCAGACTCCTTCTGCTCTGTCCACTGCTTCCGGGCTGCTGTACCCACTTTGATGAAGAAGACTTTATATTCATTTGAGCAGGAATTGGGGCAGATGCGTCAAGCAATAAAGTTTCTTCTCCTTCGAAAATCTTCAGTGCTCGCCCTTCCTCTGTCAACTCCTGATGACGTTAGCAATCCCAACATCCATCTCGGCTCCTTCCCAGCATACCTCTCTCTCTACTTTCGGTCCCTCTTCATAAATATTCCCCCTCCGCCATTTTGACTGTCAACTGTATGGTGCAATTGTGTAATACTTTGACAAATTATTATTATTGCAAATATTTTCTACAGTATACGCCTTTATGATCGTGTGTCTTTCTTTTCACTATATATATATATATATATATATATATATATATACAGTATATATATTGTGGAGGCTTGTGCCTCCTCCAGACCGCGAGGGGCGTCCGTCCTGGTTCTGTTGGGGGCCACGGGTCGAGGGCATGGAAGCCCTACCCTGTAGGGGCCCGTGGTCACCGCCAGGCGGCGCCCCGATGCCGGTTTATCCCGTGTGGTCCTCGGCCGGGGCTGGAGCCCGGTCGGGACGCCTTGGAGGACCGGAGGAGGGCGTGTGCCTCCTCCAGACCGAGTGGGGGCGTCCATCCTGGTTATGCAGGGGGCCTCGGGTACAGGGCTTGGAAGCCCAGCCCTGTAGGGACCCGTGGCCACCGCCAGGCGGCGCCCCAGTGCCTAATTATCGCGGGAGCCCGGCACTTCCGCCACACCAGGAAGTGCCGGGGGGGAAGACGACAAGGAACACACGGACGGCTTCCGGGTGCGCAGCCGGCACTTCCGCCACACAGGGGTGTGGCCAACGCTAAGTGCCGGGAAGCAGCTGGAGCCCATCCGGGTTCCCATAAAAGGGGCCGCCTCTCTCCAGTCAGGAGGTGGAAGTCGGGAGGTAGCAGACTGAGCTGGAGAGAAAGAACAGGAGGCGGCCAGGAAGGCACAGAGACTGTGGGCCCTGGACATTGGGGAAATCGGTGCTGGAGGCACTGGGGTTGTGAGTGCACGAGACTTGTAAATAGTGTATAGTGTAAATAAACGGTGTGTGGGTGCAAAAATGTTGTCCGTCTGTCTGTGCCGGGGCCAGCGTTCACAATATATACTGTATATATATATATTGTCTCCAAAGTATGACACTAAACCAAAATGTAGAGGCAATTTGAAAATTACGCAGTTACTGCAACAGATAGAAACTGATGCAATACATCACGTTCGAAATGGATTATGGATTGTTTAACAATGTGCCATAGTTGGATTTCTTTGGGCCAAGAGAGTGAAACCAGTTGAAAGCCATTGAAGAATGTTGACTTGTGCGGATCAGAAAGCTTTTTGGATTCCCATCTTGTGCAAACTTTATGGTCATCATGCACTATTGCATGTGCAGATCCATAGCTGATATCCAGATATGCAGCAACAGCAGACACCATAGTCTATCGGTCTTCTCTGAAGAAGGCATTCATCATGTCAATGTGGACTTGTGCATGTGATATTGATGGTCAACAAGATTGAGCTTCTTTGGTTACACTTGTTCTTCCTGCTCACTTGTTGTATTGGATCAGCGTCTATCTGTTGCGGTTACTGAGTAATTTTCAAATTGCCTTTAGTTTTTGATTTACTGTTGTACTTTTATTTATTTATTTTTTTATTGTCCACTACTTTGAGGAGACATGCAAGCACAGATTTCATTGCACTATACACACACAACAACAAACCTGATTGACTTGACTTGATCTCCTATTTCTCTCTGCAACATGAACCTTCTTCTTTGTCTTTGAAACCCAAAGGTTTATGGCCGAGGAGCAGCACATGGCTTGTGGCTGCCACAGTGAACATTCTTTGACTTGGACTGACAGACTGTTGTTTTTGATTTGTTTATGGTGCCTTTTTATATTTCACTTTGTCCTGATCTGCACTCTTTAATATCACTAGCAGTCTGTTGAGCGTGGCAGGGTGCTGTTTTGCTCATTATCCTCTGAGGCTTCTTTTGCCTGAGAAGCTGCAGCTCGAGGAACATGCTGAGAGGGTGGCCATCTGCGACAGCTCATTTGGGTGGCCTGCACCTGACAACAACAGATTTTATAGGGGAAGCCCTGGGATGTCTAATTTCTGAGCCCTTTCTTTGAATTCTGGGTGCTCTTTGAATTCTTTCCTGTGTGTTTAATATTTTGACCCTTACGTCTGTGCTTAACTTCCCTTAGTTTTTACACATTTCTCTGTCTCACTGATTTCAGGCTCTTTTCGCTCAGACTTCAGCACAATGTACAGCACAATAATTTCTTCTACGATTTCATTCATATTGGACTTGCCAACTGGATCAAAGATTTTTTGACCTGGAAGACTTACCTAAAATATTCTCTATGTTGATCCTAGGAAAAGTGATTAAAAATTTTAAGCCCGACCTACTAAGAAACAATAATAAGCCAGACAAGTATCATTTTTCATCCACTAAGCTTTATCATGCCACTGAAATAAAATGTCTTGTCTTGGTTGTGCAACTGCTCTTCTTTGGCTGACTTGAAGTCTTCACAATAGCCTCAGAGGCAGCCCTTCAGATTACTGAACAGGTGGTGGGCACACAGGGTTGGATCTAGTGAATAGGATGGGTGTGGCATCTCTCCGATTCCACAGTTTTACACAGCAGCCTTTGCGACCCATGGTGTGCTAGTGGGACATTGTTATGAAGAAGAAATGAATAGTCAGCATCTTTCTTTGCCTCTTTTCAATGATTGACCTCCAAAAACACCAAGCAACTTAGCTTAATATTGACTCCTCTAAGCATTATGAAGTACACTTGTCCTTATAAAATATTAGTAAAATACCCGAGCTTGGCAGTGGAAAAGTAGTGTGTTAAAGAAATTATGAAAAAGGAAAGGAAACACGTAACATGATTGTCAATGTAATTGTTTCGTCACTGTTATGAGTGTTGCTGTCATCAAGGATTTTTATCATTATTTCTTTCAATCAGGTTCGTATTTGGAGGACGTGTTGTGTTCAAGTTATATTCCGCGTTTGTCAACTGTTGTAAAGATACAACATGTGTCATTAATAACTTTGTGACCACATTGTCAGAGTTGAAACATTCATAAACATCTAAGTGTCCACTACCCAGATCGATACCTGTGAATGTTTAACAGGTATTCCCGGTTGTCCAAAGGTTAAAATATTTCTATACACTTGAAAGCGACAACGAAACAATTTCATGGCAGCTATCAGTTCACAAGCAGAACCATAGGTTGAGAGGTTAAGCATTTCACTGCTGTAGTGGTCCTGTCTCCTGTACCGTCATCAGTCCACACCTTGAACCTGTCTCAGTCATTCAGTACATAAGACACAATGTCTCTGCGGATATCAAGGCTGAGACTGAAATGGCTATGTAATAAGTAAGAGAGAGAATGGTAGAGGCACCCGCAATCTCGGGGCATGGAAACCACTGGGTGCGGGTCGTGAAATTGTGATTGATGGTGATCACCAGAATAGACATACTATTCGGGGTAAACTTTTACCCGTTGAGAAAGAAAGTATGAAGGAAGGCGAGAAGTGATGGAGCAGGGAATGAAAAGCAGAAGTCAGCACCAGGAAGACATACGTGAGCAAGTAAGGAAGCCCAACAATGACAGCCTTGAAGAGATGGAGTAAAAGAAAAGGCAGGAGTCACCAGCAGGAAGATGTGAAGGAAGGCGAACAATAACAGGCTTGAAGTGGTGGAGTAAAGAAGAAGTGAGCAGTGAGCACAACGAACAGCTGAGGAAAGTAAGGAGGCACATAAGCGCAGGATGTCGTTAATGTATATTATCAGGAAGCCAAACACGTGGTAGGTGCGCGGACAGCAGCCATACAGAAAAAGGAAGGGGGACAGGGGTGGATCTTGTGCATCTCTGCCGTGAAATAAATCATCTGTTAACAGAAATAAGGAATGACACCACCAAAAGGAGAGGTCAGTTTCGAAAGTTCCTTATGGCATAATGGTGAAAACCGCCAAAAGGAAGACATTATTTTCGAAAGTTTGTTAAAGGGCACAGCGCCATATGAAATATACTTAACATTTGTAAGTACAGTGTAAAGGATGAGCATGGGAAATTTGGGCTTCCTATGAATATTGGAAGTCGCAGAAATAGTGAGGAGGGTTTTCCCCATCTGTATACAGTTTAGGGGGTACACCCGTCCATGGGATGTTGCAATAGGACATGAAACATACCTAACTTTTGTAAGTACACTGCAACAAATAAGCATACGATATTTCAGCTTCCCACCTATATGGACAGTGGGAGAATTAGTGATGAGTCAGTGAGTGCTTTGCCTTTTACTGTATATGCATAGATTTTCAACATGATCTTGCCATCACTAACCTGAACCTCGAATTTCTTTGGTACTGGAGAATGCCTATGTTTCCATTTTTTCGATTGTACCTTGAAACAATATATAAATAACAGAAATGATTATAATAAATGATCAAATCTCAACAAAAAGGACAAAGAAAAAGAGTATAAATGTCAATTAGAGAGGCTTCATTCACCATTAAAGATTGATATCCTTATGTGTTAACATATGCTTAGATTATAATTTTTGTTGTCCTTGTACAGTTATTTTTCCTATTTTAATGTTATTTCTGTCATTTTTTTTATTATTGGGTAATTATGTATGAGAGAGAGAGGTTGGGAACATTCACTGATAGCACATTTCTGTACCCACCACATGACTAACCACCTAGATTGAGACCCGAGTGCAGCAGGTGACACCTCAGCACCACACTAGGACAGTGTGAGGTTTTCTTATGGTGGCTGGAGTGCCATTTCTGCCACCAACCCCAAAGTTTTCCCTGTAAATTGGAGGACCTGCTGCCAGGGCTGGATGCAGATTAACGTCATCCCCAGGACAAAGCTGTGTCTCTACATTTACTTATGACCCCTCTTCCTTGTGGGTGGAGCCCCAAGAGGTGGGGCCACTCTGATGTCATCATGCCTGAGCCCTCCCTCTGACTATTTAGGTCAAAGCTGAAGGAAAGCTCAGTCACAGAGCATTGCTTGTTTTGGTCCCCAAACTATGATACGGTTAGGCAAAAGTTAAATGAAAAAGTTGCTGAAAAAATATCTCTAATTTTGTTATTTAAAAGAAATAGGAATTAATATAGCTAAAAATAGAAGTCTATTAAGTATCCTGAAGAATCAGACATATACACATTTTAACATAAATAAGGACTTGACGTTGAAACCTCCGCCCAGTAGATGGCAGTAATAACTTTTTGGATTTGATGCCAGACTGCCAATATTTGAAAAAAGAAGAAGAAGAGCTCAGGCATGGTGCACTTAAAGTCCTAAATACATTTTTGTAAGTATTGTTTTTTTGTTGGAATTTCTTTTTTTTTCTTATTTATTTTTGTTTTGTTTCTTTGATTCTTCTTCGAATTAGTGTATTGGGACTTGTAGGCTGCAGATTAGCTTTTAGGCACATTCTTTTGCCACCTTTTTGTTCTTTAAACATTGTTCTATTTTGGAATTAATATTTTCGATTTATAAAAAATATTTTGTGGATCATCTTTCCAAGCCAAAAATCTTTCTTATGATTTTTCTTTTCCTTGGGGTGCATTAAAGTTATTTCAGAATTGTTAAAGGCATTTTGAACTTTAAAGTCAGTTTTCCCATTTCTGGCCCTGGGTGGAGAAGTATTGGGAGACCTAAATGGATTGGACAGACCATTGGTGATCCTGATCTGTTCTGTTGCTTATTTCAAGGCCTCATTTCCTACTTTGCTGCCTTCCTGACTCCAAATTATTCAAACAGGAGAGATGACATGTTAGATTCACTCAGTTGTTCTTCTGTGTTCAACACTATGGATCTGTCAGCAGGGAACCTGCCAACGCAGCTAGATAAGCTTTACCATTGGAAAGAGCCCTCTACAAATCTCAGGTAATGCCTGTTGTATTGGTCTTTGCTCCTCCAGCCTTTCAACAGTTAATGCCCGTAGTATTTTGTGAATTGTATCATAGAAAACACATTTTGTTTATGATGATGACATTATTACCTTTAGCAAGGATATCACTATCTGACTGCATCATTTGGAGGAGGCATCTGATCCTCTGAGATCATCCCATTTGAAATGGAAACCCCCCAAATGTAACTTTAAACAAGAGCAGCTGACAATTGTATTTATTATTTTGTATAGTTTTTTGTCCCATTTTTTGGAAATTCATGATTTAAACCTTTTTCCTGTTTTTTTGATGCCAAAACAATTTTACACAATACTGATCAGTTATATGGGCCTTTTGACTCAATATGGAGTTCATTCTCAACATTCGAACAAATTGTGTACATGATCTCGCTGGCGCTTGTCTGAAATTTGAATTTCTCTGGTGCCGTTGAGTCCCTGTGCTACCATTATTTTGATTGTTGTTTGAACGCTGGGTCACAGTGATGTATTTAATCCCTAATTGCAAAATGTTTCTCAAATTCTTTTAACTCCAAGTCCATCAGCTTGAGACTCTCATTGGAGCATCGGAGGTGCTGATGCTTCATTTCAGGAGTCAACATGCACTGACCTTGCTCATGTTTAATCGTTTATTAAGAATGGGTTTAGCTGACCCATAACTAAATACTAAAGTGTCTGCCATCTCACCCACCATCCCTCTATAATTTTCTGTATTATTTGCTTGACAATAAAAACATTTTTGCTGTCATTGTTGAGAGCTGCCAAAACGTAGGTCACTCCTGTCATATAACAATCCTGCATCCCATCTCTTCTCTGCATAATTTCTCCATCAACAAATGTCCATCAAATTATGTCTGGAGTGCCTTATAAGTTATTATTATTGACAAATTCAAGCTCCCCAGCCAACCAACCAGTTGAAGACTTTTTACTGCCTGTCTGAGAAGCCTTCCTCCATCACCCAGGACATCAAACAAACCTGACTTCTTTCTCTTACAGTCCAACTGCACCTCCGCTCTCTCTCTCCATTTGTGAGCATAATGTTCAGTTGTTCTTCTGGAGACAGACATGTCATTACGCTCCTGGTCCACACAACATTTCTTCAACCACAATCAGACATTATATGTATTTACTCCGGGTTAGCTCAATGCAAAGGTCCTGTTTGTTTCAAAGAACCCACAATCATCCATGTGCATAAGAGACAAAATATTTCTTATCTAAATGATTACAGGCCAGTGGTGCTGAACTCTGTAATAATGAAGTCAGTTGATCATCTGATTCTTCAGCATCTCAAATCTGTCACAAATTCTCTCCTTGACCCACTACAGTTTTCTTACTGTGCCAAAAGATCAGATGAAGATGCAGTGAACATGGCTATCCACTACCTGTTTCAGCATTTAGACTCTCCAGCTACTTATGCCAGGATCTTACTTGTGAATTCCAGTTCTGATTTTTACACAATCACACTAGAGCTTCTCCATAGCAAACATCTCAGTATGAATGTGGACTATGCCATACATCTCTGGGTCTCTGATTTTATGAAGAACAAATGTTAGCGTGTGAAGATGGGTTAAAATCAGCACGGGGTTCACACATAGCTCTGTTCTGTCTCCTCAACTTTTCTCTCTATACACCAATGACTGCACCCCCAGTGACCCATCTATTAAAATGCTGAAGTTTGTTGATGTCACCACCCTGATTAGCTTGGTCACAAACCTGCAAACCTTTCTGATGTGGTGTGCTGGGCTGGTAACATCACTTCAAGAGAGACCCACTAAGTCAACAAGCTAATTGAAAGGGCAGGCTCAGTTATGGGACACACTGGACCCCCTGGAGGTCATAGCAAAGGAAAGAATGAAAACACAACTAAAAGCCTTTATGAACAAAACTGCACATCCTCTCTCTGACACACCAACATTAAGTTCCTTGAGCCAATGACTTATTCAGCAAAAGGGTGTCAAACGCTATGGGGGCTCCTTTATATCAACAGGATTAAGCCTGTATAGGGCCTCCCCGTGACAGTGACAGCCATTGTTTGAAGTTTTCTTTCTTTTTAGTCATTTTGGTGTGTACTCTATCTATCTATCTATTATATAGTGTTTTATCTATTGTGGAACGAGCCCCAGACACAGACAGATGGACAATGTTTGCTCACCCAACACACATTTATTTACAGTATTATATTAACAACTAAGGGCACAACCCAGTGTCTCCAGCACCAATCCCCCAAAGTCCAGGCCTCTCTCTCCAGTGCCTCTCTTCTTTAGGCCGCCTCCACTCCTCTCCAGCACGACTCTTGTCCACTTCCGCCCGACTCCAGTCATCATATGGAGGGAGGCGGCCCCTTTTATACATGCCCGGATGGGCTCCAGGTGCTTCCCGACACTCCCCTGTGTGGCAGAAGTGCCAGCTGTGCACCCGGAAGCACTCCGGGTGTCCCCGGTCTTCTTCCCCCCAGTACTTCCGGGTGTGGTGGAAGTGCTGAGGTCCAGGGCTATTCAGGCACCGGGGCTCCCCCTGGCAGTGACCACTGACCCCTACAGGGTTGAGCTTCCAAGCCCTGCACCTGTGGTCCCCAACGCAATCAGGACGGTCGCCCCCTCGTGGTCTGGAGGAGGCACAAGCTCTCCTCCGGTCCTCTCGGGTGTCCCAGCTGGGTACCACCCCCAGCCGCATGCCACCGTATCTATCTATCTATCTATCTATCTATCTATCTATCTATCTATCTAT
>JANRMT010062811.1:6064846-6076619 GCA_026402145.1 Polypterus bichir lapradei | reverse complement strand
CTATCTATCTATCTATCTATCTATCTATCTATCTATCTATCTATCTAAGCATGCATTTGTTATAGGATGGCAGTTATTAAAATTCCAGTTACAGCACGGTGGATAAAGCAGGTACTATTGTTAGGAAAGCGCTTTGCCAAAATGAGAATATTTACACGGTCTACTGACTAAGGAAGGCTGGTAGTCTGCTCATTTCCCAGCTCCGACCCTGAGCAAGTCAATTAACCTGCCAGTGCCCCAAATATAAAAAAACACGCGTAAACAGGAACCTGTGTCTTGAACTTGTAAGTTACCTTGAACAAAGCTTTTGAACAAATATGGAGTAATAATAAAAGTAATATAATCAAAGGCATCAGTCACCCCGGTCAGAGGTCTTTCTCTGATGTGAGTCCCTTTTTCTTGCATTTCTCATTTACTTCTCCTCTCGAGCCTGCTGTGTGGTCTCCTCCTCCTCCTCCTCCTGAAGCTGTGTAGGCACCTTTGTGTTTAGGTTGTGTTTCTATTGCGCTTCCTATACAGGGCTGTGACATACCTTGTGTCAGTGGGTGTTACTTTATTTTTTCTTTGTTTAAAATTGGTTGTTATTGTTCAATTTCTGGTTCTCTGGTTCTTGCGTTATTTGAAGAAAAACAAAAAAGGAAAGACTTGATTAACATTCTGTAATGACTACCCCTATACATTTATACTTGCAAGTCTATTAATTGCCACCTAAATGCTGTAACACCAAGTAGTCTGGCATTCCAATCTTCCTTTTTATTACTGATTTTTTTCTGTCTGGATGGCACATGCGGGTAAGTATGTCAATGTCATTTGGCCTTTTCATATTTTATTCATACTACATCTGAGAATAAAATTAATCCTGCATAATTACATATTTTAAGCCTTGCATGCATTCACAGGAGGTATCTTAACTGATTTTATACAATTGTTAGACTGTCCTAAATATTTATATTTAATTTTTTATAGTTACTAATTACATCCAGTGTTCTGTGGTGGCACCCTGTGCCACACTCACTTGCCCAAAGTACCCTGCAGCTGCCTTTAATGTTGGAAAGTATGAAATAAGTACCCACTATGATATCTGCAGCCCTGCAGCTTCTGGATATTAACAAATTGCGTTTTCAGATTTGAGTAATCCCCGGGATGGTGGGCTTGGAGACCCTCAATTGTTCTCATCAGGTGGAGTTTTGGTTTTCCTCACCTCACTGTCCATTTGACCATAGCATTTGTTATCAAATAGGACACTGGCGTTTCTCACCATAATCAATAGGGACTTAAATATGACTACATTTAATTGTAATTTAATTGATTTTCAATAATGTTTGTTTTTAAATTTCATTTTTGTAAATGTATTTTTCTTCCACTATCTGTAAAGCACTTTGTGCTACTCTTTTGCATCATAATGTTCCATCTACAGTGGATTCAGAATGTATTCAGGCCCCTTAATTTTTCTCACATTTTGTTATGCTACAATAGTTTAAATTAATTTTTTTTCCTTCATTAAGCAACACTGAGTATACTAGAATGACAAAAAGAAAATGAGATTTTCAGAATTTTTGCAAATTCATTACAATAAAAAACTGAAATATCACATTGATGCAAGTGTTCCAACCCTTTGCTTATGACACTTAAACACTGGGCTCAGGTGCATTTAATAATAATAATAATAATAATCCTTTACATTTATAAAGCATATTCCTCACAACTCAAAGCACTCTGCACACATGGAGGACCCGGGACGTGTACCCACAATGTCTTTACTGCAAAGCAGGAGCGCTACCACTGCCCCACCTGCGTGAATCATTTTATTCTATTGATCGTCGCTGAGCTGTCTCTACTCCTTGTTTGGAGTCCACCTGCGATCAGTTCAGTTGATTGCACATGACTAATAAAGGGGCACACCTGTCTATTTTATATAAAGTCCCATAGGTAACAATCTGTGCCATCAAAAGAATTACCCGCAAAGCTTAGGGACAGGATAGCCCTGAGGAATAGAGAGAGAGAGAGAGAAGCTAGGAGCAAGCGCTGATACAGCATTTGCTGCACCCACCACATGACCAACCACCTCAGGATCCCTAATTAGGACCCGAGTGAGCCATGCAACTGGTGACAGCTCAGCACCACACTAGTTCAGATGGAATGGAACAGTGTGAGGTCTTTTATGGTGGCTGGAGTGCCATTCCGGACACCAACCTTCAAGTTTTCCCTGCAGGTTGGAGGGCCTACATTCAGGGCTGGATGCAGATTAACGTCATACCCAGGACGGAGCAATTGCAGGTTAAGGGCCTTGCTTGAGAGTCCAATGGAGCAGAATCACCTCTGGCATAGAAGGCTGAAAAAATTCCAACATTAGGGTTTCCCAAGAGTACAGTGGCCTTCATAATTCTTAAACGGAAGAAATTTGGAACAACCGTGACTCTTCCTACATCTGGCCACCTGGCCATAATGAGCAATCTTGGGTGAGGTACCATAGTAAGACAGGTGACCAAGAACCCAATGGTCATGCTGGCTGAGATGTGTGGAGATGGGATGAAACTTCTGAAAGTACAACCACCACTGAACAACCCACCAATAGAGCAGCCAGACCGAAGCCTCTCCTCAAACTGCTTGTAAACTTCAAAAAGAGTCCTAAAGCACCCTCGTACTTTGAGAAATAAGATCCTCTGGTCTGATGAAACCAGGATTAATGTAATTTCTTGAGGAACTCACCTGTGCTATACCACTCCAAGGATAAAGTATGGTGGTGCTAGCATAATGATGTCGGGTTGTTTTTCAGAAGCATGGACTGATAGACTAGTCATGGCTGAGGGAAAGGTGAATGGAGCAAAAAGATGAGATATCCGTCATGAAAACCTGCTCCAGAGAGACCTGGATCTCAGACTCCAACAGGGTAAAGACCCCAAGCACAAAACAAAGACAACACAGGAGTGGCTCTGGGGTAACTCTAGGAATGTCCTGGAGGTGCATAACTAAGACTTGGGCTTGAACCCAATCAAACCTTACAGGAGATACCTGAAGACAGCTGTCCGCTGACTGTCTCCATCTAACTTGAATGAACTTGAGAGGACCGGCAGAGAAGAATGGCAGAAAATCCACCAAGCAAAGCTTGTCATGCCAAAATGTAAGATGACTCCATACTAAACCTGCTGCCAGAACTATTTCAATGGAGTACTGAGTAAAGGATCTGAATACTTACGTCAATGTGATATTACAGTTTATTTTATTTAAAATTAATTTGCAAAAATGTCCGAACTCCTGTTTTCGCTTTGCCGTTCTGGGGTACTGATTGTTGCTTGATGAAGGAAAAATAAATTTAAATGATTGTAACAAAATGAGAAAAAAGTAAAGCATCAGAGTGCTTTCTGAAGACACTGTAAATAACAGGTGTTATTGTATATAGGAAGACAAAGAAAAACGTTAATTTCTATGAAGTTTATTATTATATAGCCATCTTCACAGAAATATTAATTCATAACTTTTAGTCTTAACGTTTCTATGTCTTCTTGTGTTGTCCATTTTTTGTCACTTCTAGAGACGTTTCTCTGAATTTAATTTGTTTTTCTCCTACCGACCTATCCTCATTTTCCGTAGCATCATTCAAAAACAAACATCAACCCAAGAGGTTGGAAGCATCCGTTTATAGAGCGCATTGTTACACCCACTACATGACAAGCTACCTCAGGATCCCAAATTAGGACATGAGTGCAGTTGTGCGACGGGTGACACCTCTACAGCTGGCCACCTGGCCAAAATGAGCACTCTTAGGTGAAGAGCCATGGTCGTTGACCAAGAACTTAATGATCATGCTGGCTGAGCTGTGTTTAAATGGGAGAAACTTCCAAAAGCACAACCATCACTGAACATCCCACCAATCTAGTTTGAATGGAATGGAACAGTATGAGGTTTTTTATGGTGGCCTATCCTGCCACCAATCCCAGAGTTCTCCCTGCAGGTTGGAGGGCATACTTGCAATCCTAGATGCAGGTTAACGTCATACCCAGGACAGAGCAATTGCAGGTTAAGGGCCTTGCTCAAGGGCACAACGAAGTGGAATCACTTCTGGCATTAGGATTTGAACAGGCAACCTACTGATCCCTAGCCTCAGAGTTACTACAGGTACTTTACAAATACAAATCCTTAATAAAATTATTCACATTTATTTGGATCACAGTTAGGCTAAGTGAAATGCTCAGAGTCACACAGTGAATGAAAGACAGGAATTGGCCGGCACCCTTGAGGTTTACAGTCCGACTCTTTAACCATTACACCATGCTGCCTTAATTGTTGAATTCCCAGGCGGTTGTCAGATTTGATTCTCCCTTGAAGAATCACAGTCAAGTGTCAGAGCGTGTTTGGGAAGGGTGGGGGGTATGGGGGCTGGCAAGGAGCTCTGTGTGTGTGTGTGTGTGGTTGGGTAATAAAGGATGATGTTGGGAGAAATGTCAATTCCTTATTCAACTCATCACAGCCTAATCTGCAAACCATCCGCGACCCATTACAATTAAATGCAACAGTAACTCGCTGCCCAACAGTACCAAGCTGCAGCCCATTTTGAGTCATGACCCATAGTTTAAGAAACCCTGCTTTAGAGCAACTACAAAAAGAGAAGTGGAGGTCTATGGACGGCTGGGGCTGAATGGTGGTCAGGGCCCCTCTTGAGGCTGCTGGTCAAAGGCAAGCCTATCTTAAAATGTAACACAAATACATGGATACATTAATGAAAATGATTCAAACTAAAGGGCATGCCTTTTACTGATGTTATGAAAAAAATGATTATTTTAATTACAGAGAGATAGTCAATACTTAGGAAAAAAATATAGAAACGCTTAATGAGTAAAGATCTAGAGTGAAATGTCAAACATCTCAGTAGAAGGTAGTGATACCTTGAAACTGGTGAAAAATACAAAAACAAAGAGTTCTACTTGATCTTAATAATGTAACAAATATTATGTGCCTATTTATTTATGACTTGCAGGCTTCTTAATTAAGGTTCAAGAAGGCCAACATTTAATAAGTCAATGATATTCCAGGGAGCTGTCTTGCTTTTCAGTTTGAAAGCTAAATGTCAGCGCAGTTAGCATTTTGTATTTGCATAAATGCATGCGTTGTGTTTTATTGATTCATTTGGAGGGCAACACTGTGGGGCTTTTGGATTAAGCATCGTAGATGCAAATCCCACACTCACTTGTTGTTCCTGTATCAGTGTGGGTTTTTCTCCAACATCTTTAAGGAGATACAAGTGAAGTTAACAAGTAATTCCAAATTAGCCTCTGGGTGACTGTGAGTGAACCCCGTGATGGAGTAGCATACTACCAGGTGTTGGTTCCTGTCTTGTTTCCACTTTCCAGGATTGGCTCCCAATCCTTGTACCCCCAATCTGGATTAGGCAGATTGCAAACTTCTATGTCAATTATTCATTCATTTGACAAGTGAGTCGTTAATCTGTGCGTCCTCCTGAGAGGCTCAGTTGAAGTATGTAGTAACCCGTCAAGATGAGAGGGGGCACTGATGCTAACCTTGTCCTCTACTTTCCCCACAGCACAGAGAAGCCACCAAGTAAAGGCATTTGAATCCACCCCTTCCATTCCAGTCACCATAAAACCCCGGGCATCCCAGAAGGAGACGTTATTTACTGGCTAGAGCAACCCCTTGGACGGAGCTCCACTAGAAGCTTTATGTATTGAATTCTTGCACACGCCATAGAGCATTGTTTCTTTTCTATTGTATTTTCATTGACCACAGACAACCGGTTGGTGCACCAAACTTTTTTTTGCAGTCTGGAGAACCTGTCATTCCTGCCCCTGGCCACACTCTGTAACAGTCAAATGTGTCAGATCAGTAATGCTTAGCTTTCTATAGGGTCTCTCACTTCAAACACCTCCACGTAAGGCGTTGCAAAGTACACTCCTTGTACAGTGTATTCACCCCTTGCATGTTTTCAAATCTTATTATTATGGCAGATTAAATCACAGTGGATATTGTTTGGATTTTTTGACACTCTGATCAACAGAAAGACTCTTTAATGACAAAGTGAAAACAGATCAGTGAACATCATAAACAGGAAACCTAAAGTCTCATGAGGCTGACTTTTTGAATTGAAGACCTGCTTTTCCTTTTCATTCATTGGTCAGAAGTCCTGTCATGAGGTTAAAAGTGTTTCTCAGACATCACTACAAACTATGTGGGGTAAGTAACATATAAAAATGATCATTTTTGGGCGGAATATTTATTCTTTTACTGTCAAAAAATCTAAATGAAATCCACTGTCATTTTATTTTATACTAGCTGTGTAAACCCGTGCTGGAAAAAGCATGTGGTCCTAGAAAATATTGAAATCGTCAGAAAAAAAATTAAAACGCAGAGATGTCAGATGGTTGAAAGAAACTGCTTTGGGTATCTCTCTCCTAGGAGGTTTCGTGTTGCCGATGTGCTTGCATCGCTTGTGCATTAGCGGAGGGAGGAAAAGTAAAAGGGATACCATTTTGCTGATGTTGTCGCCTCACTTCTGTATTAGCCAATAAGCGAGTGACTCTTTCTTTGAAGGTTTCGCTTTGCCGGAGTGCCATCCTCGCTTGTGTATCCTCGAAAGTGGATCCCTTGCCCCGACTCCACCTCTCACTTCCGGGCCAGACAGACATACACTCTCCCACGCATAAAGACGTTTAGATATAAGATAATACTAAAATATGAAGGGTAGCACAGTGGCACAGTGGTAGTGCTGCTGTCTTGCAACAAGGAGTTTAGGGTTCACATACTCACTCCTTCTTGCATGTAAGTTGTATGTCTGCATGGTCCATGCTCCAAAAACATACAGGCTAGCTGCATTGGCAATGTTAAACTTGACATATTTGTGTCTTCATCCTGCCATTGACTGGCTCCCTTTTCAGGTGTTGTTCCTACCTGGATAGGCTCCAGCAGTCCTGATCAGGATAAATTGGGTTTAGAAATTGGATGGATAAAATGTGAAAACTTTGAAGAGATGAATACTTTTTATAGGTTCTATAGCACAATGCAAATGTAGCATCTTCTGTTATATTTTTTACTATTCACTTTAATAACTTTGATACATGCTGATCTCTTGACTTTCTCTTTTTCAATAACAAGGTGAAAGTTCTGCAGTGACAACTGTAATTAGTTGTCATCTATTCTTCCAAACATCTATCCCTTTTCCTATCCTTGTAAGCCTATCCTTATACAATTGGCCAATGGAAAGAACAATTTGAATGGAATTCCAGTGCATCAATAGTCTTACTTAAAGCCATCAATTGTCTTAGCATGCACGCTGTCTAAAACTGTCTAAGTCCACACAGACACTGATTCAGCTATGATCTGAACCAAATCCTCAGTACAATGTCTTACCAGAATAAAAAGCGTAAATGGTTTTGTAGAACTTAAACTCATTCAACACAATTCAAGTTGGAAGGGAACAAGGGTCTATTCCAGCAGCCTCTGGTGCCAATTCATATACCCACATTAGGGCCATTTAGAATTGCCGCTTAACCTAAAACTCTTCTTTGTGAAGTGTGGCTAGAAAACTATAATACGCAGAGATAAACACGCACAGACACGGGGTGAACCTGGAAAGTACAACACTGGACCTATAAGAACCATAGCACTAACCTTTACATTACCCACCCTTGTGTTACGCTAGAGAAGTTGTTATCCCTTTTGTAAAAGACAGTGTGGTAAAGCAGTGGTTCTTAACTTGTGGGGCAGGCCCCCCTAGGGGGGCGTGAATTAACAAAAAGGGGGGCGCAAAGATGTTAAAAAAAAAAAACCAAGAATCAAAAATATGAAAAAACCAACTGTTGAAACCAAAACAAATTAACTTAAACTACATTCTGATACTAGAACAATAAATATAGAGTTAGATAAATGTCGATAAAAGTTAAGTAGGTATAATAAAATATGCATCTACATTTCAAAAAAATGTTAGGGGGGTGCGATTAAAACTGTTATGAAAACTCGGGTTGCAAATACTTAAAGGTTGAGAAACTCTGTGCTAAAGTGTAAAATACATTATAGCTCAAAATTATACCCTTGAAGGTTTTGAAGTAACCCCATGGGATTCAAACCAATTCTGCTAACTGGCAACCCTGGAAAATTCCTAAAGAAGGCATACTCTGCTTCATGGTGTTGTGTTTTCGACCTCCATTATGTGGCGCTAGTGAGGAAGCTGCATGCAACTGGCGTCTGGACTTCATGATCACAGAAGAATCCACAA
The DNA here is from genome assembly GCA_026402145.1 of Polypterus bichir lapradei. Taxonomy (NCBI): domain Eukaryota; kingdom Metazoa; phylum Chordata; class Cladistia; order Polypteriformes; family Polypteridae; genus Polypterus; species Polypterus bichir. The sequence continues at coordinate 6,068,395 of JANRMT010062811.1, read as the reverse complement.
GGCAGGCAACAGTATTAATAATAATGTAATGAATAGACGAAAAGACGTATGGAAGTGTGTACTTCGTGCTGATATCATTCTTGTTGGTCTATTGTTCTGAGAGCTGGGTGCTGCATTGTTGCTTGTGTGAAATCTAACTAATATACAGTGTTTTCACCTAATACTTACTTTTAGTTGCCAGTAAGGGGCAGTATGTTTTATAGCTGTCCCCCCTTTTTTCAGTTGTACTGGAGCAAAGACTCCTTGTGAATGTGATGTGGCAGGTTTATTGCAGTTCAGCACAAGGACAGTGAGAAAATAAATAGCCAGCTTCATATCATTGAATAGTAAATGAGCAAATGAAATAATGAAATACTAGTTAAGTCAGGTATAAAATGTGCAAACTGAAAAGCATTAGCACTTGGATGAATACAAGGATAAAGAGCACATTTAAAGAGGAGGGAGCGGTTCAGCAGTTATTGTATTGATAGTTTCATTGGGTTAGAAACAAATATGAAGGAGAAGAGACAATTTCTAGGAAAGCAGACAAATAAAAGGAAATGCTAAGTACAGGTAAAAACACATTTGATGAGTAGAAGCAGAAAGAAAGCATGTAGTGGTAGTAGTGTGAGTATTTTTATAGCAAATGCATTAGCTTAAAGAGGGCCAGTAGGTATTAAACAAGTATTGCATTTCATTAACCTATTATATTTAAAGCTAATTTAATAGGGCTTAACTGCTAAGCAAACCAGTTTACAATTTTAAAACTTGAGGCAAATACAGTACAAGTCCTACATGATGCTGGACTTCTTGGATGCTGCCTTCAACGAGACCTGCTCCAAGGAAGCTCACATCTCCAGGTGATAGCAGCTGATCCAATACCTACAGTTCAGAATCACTGAACTTGAGGAGGAGGTGGCTAGCCTGTGTTGCAGTAGAGACATGGCAGATCTTTCCCAGGGAACACTCCAGACCAGAGAGGTAGAAACATGTGGGCCACGGTTGGACTTAAGTATAAAGTAAAAGGTGCAAAATGTCCAGGAGTATTTACCCCAGAGTTAGAGGTGTTTGAATATTTTCAGGTCCTTGTGAAGCTGGACAGTGGCACTGATAACTCTGAGGTGATAGGTAAGGGCAAGGAGACCGAAGAGTCATCTCAAAAACAGTCCTTGGGGAAAGAAAGAAGAGTGAAAGTGGGGGATTCAGTCATTAGAGGGATTGAAACACAGGTTTGCTCTAGATCAGAGATGCCCACACTTTTTTGGCTTGCGAGCTACTTCTAAAATAACCAGGTCGAAATGATCTACCTACATTAAAAATGCTATATATATATATATATATATATATATATATATATAGTGGAACATGGCCCGGACACAGACAGACGGACAATGGTTTTGCACCCAACACACTCAAATTTATTATAAAATATTTGCAATATAGTCCAGTTCAGTCAATGCACAACCCAGTGCCTCCAGCACCAATCCCCCAAAGTCCAGGCCTCACAGTTTCCAGTGCCTTCCTTCTGGCCGCCTCCACTCCTCTCTCTCTCTGAGCTCCGTCCTCTTCCGCCCGACTCTTGCTCCCGAATGAAGGGAGGCGGCCCCTTATATACCAGCCCGGATGGGCTCCAGCTGCTTCCCGGCAATCCTCCGCGGACACACCCCCGTGTGGCGGAAGTGACGGCTGCACACCCGGAAGCCCTCCAGGTGTCCCCATTCTTCTTCCCCCCAGCACTTCCTGGTGTGGCGGAAGTGCTGAGGTCCAGAGTTCTTCAGGCACCGGGGCGCCCCCTGGCGGTGACCACGGGCCCCTACAGGGTTGAGCTTCCAAGCTCTGCACCCGTGGCCCCCAGTGCAACCAGGGCGGTCGCCCCCTCGTGGTCTGGAGGAGGTGTAAGCCCTCCTCTGGTTCTCCTAGGCATCCCGGCTGTGTACCACCTCCAGCCGTCCCCCACAATATATATATATATATATGTATATATATATATATATATATATATATATATTGTGAAGGACAGCCGGGTCCCATGCCCGGCAGGGACGCTCCTGCTGCTTATGTCCCGGGGGAGCCACCATGGGCAGTCCAATACCTCCCCCGGAACGCTTGGTGGCAGCCTCCCTGGCCGACGGTGATTCAACAACCACCCGCAGGGCTCCATGGGAGATGGAGTCCTCCACAGCTTGGTTGGGGCCTGGGGTGGCCACTAGGGGGGGCTGTCTGCTTCCCATCACCTGGAACGCTTCCGGGTGGGCTATAAAAGGGCCCAGCCACCACCACTCGAAGAGCCAGAGTTGGGAGGTAGGAGATGAAGCTTGAGGAGGAGTGGTGGTAGAGGAAGAAAAGTATGTTGTGGTTTCAGTGTGTGCTTTGAGACTGTGTTTGGACTGTGTGGCACGGGGAAGACGTGTCCCACATTTGAAGAGAAAAATAAACTCTTTGTGTTTTTATACGTGCCTCCGTGTCTTTCTGTGTTGGGTCAGGCACCTATATAGCGCCTTTGTTACAATATATATATATATATATATATATATACTGAGCATACTTTATACATGAAATGTATGTTGTCGTATCTTGCATAAATGAATAACTTTTATGGCACAATAACAATTCAATACATTTATGGTCACTACTCTATTTGGATTTAATAATCGTCATGTGGGAAAAAGCTGACGCATAAATAAGTAGAGCCGAATAATGCAGTCAAGGACCTTTTGAATTCAGCTGAGTGAAAAATGACAGCTGTCTGATTAACTGCGATTTTAGTTCCCTTTCCTTTCTCTTTCTCAGATTGCTTTTTGGAAGGACATCAGTTTCGTAGTTTTTATGAACAGTTCGAAAGTGCCTTTCCACATTTTCCTTCTTTGGAATAGCAATGATAGATTGACAGATCAGACAAATGCACTTTGATTGTGACATTGTAAGAATAAACTTCTCTTCCAATTCCACATCCAGCCCATACCCTCCCCAAACAATTTTTTTTTAAATCCCTTCTTTAGTCGATATAAATTGGAAGGCTAACTAGATCACAGCCGGAGTTTTGCAGTAGCTCGCTCATTTGATTGTGCGTGAGGGATGACCAGTGTCTTAAAAGAAAAGAGATCTCAGACTGGCCATCCTGTATGTCAATCAAATGGCAAATGCCATAGGGAGGATATATGATAGACTAACGTTTAAAAAAATTTTTTTTTTTAATGCAACGCAATTTGCCTGCACTACCAGTCGATCACGATCGACGCATTGGGCACCCCTGCTCTAGATAGAATCTTTTAAATTGTGTTGCTTTCCAGGCACACAGGTGGGATACTAGGTAACATTTAAAAGATGAGAAGGTTTAATGCTTTGCTCAAATCTTGGGGTGGGATAGAGAGGTATACGTTTATGAGACATTGGGATTCCTTTTGGGATGGATGCAACCTGTTTTGCTAGGACTAGTTACATTTGAATGGCACAAATTTTGCTAGAAAGCAAAAATAAATTATTTAATCTTTTTTTCTGATTTGCTTGTCACTACTATCTATCTATCTATCTATCTATCTATCTATCTATCTATCTATCTATCTATCTATC
>JANRMT010062811.1:6023755-6059193 GCA_026402145.1 Polypterus bichir lapradei | reverse complement strand
ATCTATCTATCTATCTATCTATCTATCTATCTATCTATCTATCTATCATATAGTGCCTTGTAATGCCAGTGCTCCTACCTGTAACTCTCCTGAAGCACCCTGAACCCACATCAGGTGTACTGCACCTTAGTACTGCCCATACATATTTAATAACCCTGGACTCTGTTTTACTACCTACAGCCCTGGCACACATTGCAATGTTTTATCCAGTGCCTTTCAAATTTAGCAAAAAGAACTTTATTGTTACTAAAACTTATTTAAAGCATTAAAAACATGTCCTTGAATGTTAAATCAGCAGGAAAATAAAAAACAAAATCAATTTGTTTATCACGAAGCTGTTTGAGAAGATGCTTTTATTAGTTTCAGATTAATAAATAAATAAATAAATGCTGAAAAGAAATTCTTACCACATTTGTTATTTTTCCATTTTTAATAATTCAGAGGTGACTAGGACAGGAATTAACCTTCAAGTGTCTGATTTGCCCACCCTGCTGCTGAAGTGTATGATGTGGAGACTCTGGTCTTTTTGGTTTTTCTGCAGGGACACAAACTGATTGAAGGAAAGAAAAAAGAGAAGGAAGACGGCCAGTCGGCATCCTAAATGAATCCTTCACTGTGTGCCATGTGCCTTTTGCAAATGTCAAATAAAATTGAAATCGATAAATATGTGTGTTCTTTCAGTAAGGCAGTCAAGTCAGCACCATAAACTTTGTTTTTTTTCATGAGCAGATAATAAATAAATGGGAACACAAATAAATAAATAATTACAAGGAGATCTAGAAAACATTTTAACACTAAATTACATGGAACTTCAAGCCATGCCACGACAGAGGAATTTCTGCTATAAATAACAGGCAGGTCTGTGCACCAAGATGCCGTGCCATATGACTTCTACATTCAATTTGCTCTCCCCACGTAGAAATGTCTTACTGTGGAGGGTACACAAAAGCTGGTTTACTCATTTTAAATGGCAGTGGTTTAACTCTTTATATTTTCATTTGAGCCCACTCATGTGCTTTATGGCAGTGCGCCTAAACGGGCCTACGGCAGGACGCCCGTCTATTGCAGTAAACACCAATGCACCAGTCCACCAGGCTGTATGTCTTTAGGTGGGGTGGCATCGTCAGATGCTCTCAATGTGAAGAATATGATCAGCAGGAGAACATGCAGCCCCCCCCCCCCCACAGAAGGCACCCACTCATTGTGAGCTGCTACATATGACCTTTCATTTACAGGGACGTTTATGGGAGACGTAGACGGATGGGTCCAGAGGTTGTGTGTCTGCTTCCCCTCCTCTAAACGTTCCTTGGTTTCTGACCTCAGCTTAGTTTGCTCCTGAGACCTTCTGTGTTTTTAATAATTTTAAACCCTATTCAGACGGGATTAGTTTTACACCAGGAGATGGGGTAAGTTACAGTAGTTATTACCAGAGGACTACTAGAATTTTAGTCCCCTCTGAATTGCTCATGTCAGTAACTTTTTACAAACTGCATGCTCACATCTCAGTAAATATTACAGAGGCTTTTACCTTCTATGAAAAATCCATAAAAATGACCACCAGTTATACAAGATCCAAGACACTCGACATGTCAGTAAAATTGCATCATTTGAGTGATTCAGATGGGTCTAAAATCACAATGGCTTTCTGGGAATAATTACTTTATTGAGTGCCTGATGTGGACAGAAATGGTGCTGAATAACGAAGGGTGAGGTAACCCCTTGGAGGTCTGAAGGTGTGCTGATATGCAATACTTATATTGAAACAGAGGGCCTAAGGGTCCTCCTTGGAGGTGTGAATTTACAATGTATTTCTTGTACAACCCACAATCACACAAAGATATGCCTCAATGAGCTTTAACAATCCCTGTTTTTGACAGCCCATTGGTTGATTCTTGAAGAGTACATGAAAAATCTCCAAAAAAAGGTTGTAGATAAAACAAATGAAAAAAATATTGGGATGGGCAACTTCAAGCGTGCAACGGGTACGACAACTCTCAATGTAAAATGCAAGAACAGATTTCAGCACTCTCTAAGTATAGGGTGCTCCAGATCTAATTATGTCATTTTAATTACACTATAACTTATTAAGTTTATTACATAGAAAATCATCTGAGAAACCATCGAGATGTGTGCGAACTGACGACATGAAGAATCGTCATTGCACCGAACTGGAATCATCCCCGCATAAATCAAAGTCATCCAGACGATCTGAATCTGCATAATTAGATCTGGACCACCCTGTACAGAACTATCACATATAAGGATACCGATTTGTTAAAATACATCAAAAACAAAGTAGAAACTAATTAACATAAATGTAAAAACAGCAACATCTGTCCATCAGCATGCTGGAATTCTATAAGGAGGCAACAAAAGGATATGATCAAAGTGGAGCACATGATATTATTGATCTTGACTCTCAGAAAGCATTTGATAAGGTGCCACATGAAAGGTTGGGCATCAAATTAAATGAAGTGGGAGTTCAGGCTGATGTTTATAGATGGGTACAGAATTGGTTCAGACACAGGAAGCAGAGGGTGATGGTGCGAGGAACCTCATCAAAATTGGCTGATGTTAAGAGTGGTGTTACACAGGGATTAGTGCTAGGGCCGCTGCTATTTTTAATATATATAAATTATTTAGATAGGAATATAAGTAACAAGCTGGTAAAATTTGCAGATCATTCCACAGTTAGCTGAACATTAGAACATTAGAACAATCTAGACGAGAACAGGCCATTTATCCCAACAAAGCTCGGGGGGGTAAAAAAACATCAAGTCGAGTTTTGAAAGTCCCTAAAGTCTTGATGTCTACCACACTACGTGGTCGCTTATTCCAAGTGTCTATTGTTCTCTCTGTCCCAAAGGTATCACGACCTAGTGAGCTGAATGACTTCCGGCCTGTTGCTCTGACGTCACATCTGATGAAGACCATGGAGCGGCTGCTGCTTCACCACCTGAGGCCACAGATCCGCCACGCCCTCGACCCTCTGCAGTTCGCATACCAGGAGAAGGTGGGAGCGGAGGATGCCATCATCTATATGCTACACCGATCCCTCTCCCACCTGGACAGAGGCAGTGGTAAAATGTGAATTTCCCCTTGGGATTAATAAAGTATCTATCTATCTATCTATCTATCTATCTATCTATCTATCTATCTATCTATCTATCTATCTATCTATCTATCTATCTATCTATCTAAAGAAAAACCTGCCAATGTTTGTGCAAGATCTACCCTTAACAAGTTTCCAACTGTGTGCTCATGTTCTTGATGAACTCATTTAAAATAACAGTCTCGATCCACTGTATTAATTCCCTTCATAGTTTTAAACTCTTCAGTCAGGTCACCTCTTAATCTTCTTTAACTTTCTTAAACTGTAAAGGCTCAGCTCTTTTAATCTTTCCTCATAACTCATCCCCTATAGCCCTGGACTCAGCCTCATTGCTCTTCTCTGGACCTTTTCTTGTGCTGTTATGTCCTTTTTGTAGCCTGGAAACCAAAACTGCACACAAGAATCCAGATGAGGCCTCACCAGTGTGTTATAAAGCTTGAGCAGAATCTCCTTGGACTTGTACTCCACACATATAACCTAATATTCTGTTAGCCTTGAAGTTGGATGCAAGGTTTTTGTGGCACAATTTTTACCCAAAGACATCACACTTTTGGTCATTGAAGGAGAAATGAATTGGAGAGCCATACGTGAAACTTTCAGTGTGTCAGAGAGAGCCTCATGTTGGCTGTGGATCAGAAGAACAGAACCTTGGGTTTGATGCTGTTAGCTTCTTGCCAGATGGACACAAGCAGGAGTCTGATCAGCTCCCTGGGAAGGCAGTGTGATGTTTAAGGAAATTCCCAAAGATCTCAGGGACATCACTGAAGATGCTGAATGTGGCCAGCTGTGGCACCAGAAGATGTACGCACACACACACACGCACACACAAGCGCACACACACACACTGCTTTAGAACATAAATCTAATTTTTTTCTTTTGGCATATTTATTTTAGCAAGTGCTGAAGTTACACTTTCCTGAATAGCTTCATTTGATTTGTTTTTTGTTTAGAACTGTAACTAGATATATTTTTTGATTGAAGGATTATTTAAAATTATACCTACTTTACACCCTATCTGCTTACTCTGTGCCTTTAGAATGTTACAGTTTAGACAGGAGTTTATTCCTGAATCAAGTTTCTTATTTGTCTTCTTAAGTTACTAATTATATTCATAATATTGATTTGTATTTTCTTGAATTGTGTAAAATTATATTTTTATTTGAATATATGTTCTTTCTTTAATTAATTTGTAAATATTGCATTTCTATTTATAAAGCAGTTTTCTCTTACGTCCCTGGTGCTTTGTGGGTGGCACCCCAGGAGGCGGGGCCACCCTGACATCTCCATTCCTGAGGCTTCCCTCTGGTTATTTAAGTCCAGCAAAAAGAAAATGGAGTTCATGAGTGGTGCGTGGAAGTTGTGAAGGAGTTGAGTGAGTACTGTTTTCTTATGGGATTTACTTTTTCTTTTTCTTTTCTACTCTATTCTTGGATTATTTGTGCTCATTGTGTGTTGAGACTTATTTTCTTTGGTGATAGCCTTTGGTAGAAAGGTATGAAAATGCATTCTGATGTCCTTTGGGTATAAATTTCTTCACTGGCTTCCAGTTAAAAGTGTTAGCAGCCTTTAAATTGAATTTTATTCAAGTTATTGGCACGTAGGCACTGCTGCAATCAAGTGATGCCATCTATGTTTAAAGTATTTTAAATGGGATTTTTGTAGATCTCCACATGCCATCCCCCTCAGGAGCTTACACATAGTCTTAGCATTGGCATCTCCTCCCACATCTCCAATGATGTTCAAGTCAGCTTACTAACAATTCTGAGTTGAGCCAAAGTGGGTGCATATTTGACTGGACCCTGCAATGGACTGGCATCACACCCAGAGACTTGTGCTCAGTTTTCTCCCCAACAGTCTGTGCCAGTTTAAGAGAGTTAATTTATCCTGAAAGAAGAAACATAAAAGAGAGCAGCTATTAGCAGATGTTCTGACAGCCATTGTTATCATACTCTCCTGATTTGGAGTGTTTTTGATAGTGTCAGCTTTGTCATGTTTAAAACCCTCATAAAGCCACCTCCTCCGATGGTCTGAAATATCAAAAAGGAAAGTAGGGCAAAAATTTCTTTGTCAGCAGTTTTGCAAAAAAAAAGGGATGCCAGAGCATTTTTACCATCTGCTTTGAGAAAAAAAAAAACAGACATGTGTGCACATTTCAAGGAACAAGCGTCAGCCAAACAGAGGACAGGACTGCAGGTACGACTCACTAAATCAGCGTGCCATTCTCCAAGTCTAGGCTCTCCCTTCCTTCTTATGTCTTAGATTAAGATTTATTTCAGGATATTAATGAGGATTTTTGCCAGTTTATGCTCATTTGTGATGAATTGTCTTTTACGTGCTGGCCTTTAAGCAGAGATTTGGAGGAAAAACACAAATCCATTTTTATATTACAGATTGTTACTATAGTTACTTGGGCTCCAGAGTAATAAACTGATGAGCGTGATGCAGGAGAGGGGGACATTTTATTAAATTTTCGTAAAGCATGGCACATGCTGCGTCTGATGCTGCCAGAATAGACCCCAGATCACTGAAACCTTCAAATGGATTAAAAGGATTTAAAAAAAAATGAATGTATGGATATATGGAATCATATACCTGGTGGTCTCTTTATTAGTCTATCTGCTGGATGGTCCATATAGTCTGCTCCTCCAAATTACCAAATCAAGGAACTGCAGGAATGTTTTCACTTTTTCTTTATGGGTTATTGAGTATAAATTGATGGGCAAAAATGGAAAATGTATCCTTTTCATTTACCCAGCCTTAGTGAGTGTGGGAGTGGGAGTCACGGTGATGTGCTCCCATTACCACCAGCCATGTAGTTTGTCATTGCCAGTGAATAAGTCAGACATCAACACAGGATTCATTTTATCTTGTTGTAGGACTGGGATTTGTGTGCATGACATGGTGACACCCAATACCCACCATATACCCCTCAGACATCTAATCAGGGGGCATAAAGTAGTTGTATCGAGGACAAATGAAGGTGAATTAGAGAGACACAGACCAGAGGATACAAAAATAGACAGTACTTTATTAAAAATAGGTGATATCAATGACCTCTTAGGCACAGCCATCAGCAGTGTGTCTGTCTGCGGAGAGAGTGTCGACCTCGTCGAGAGGTTTACTTACCTCGGCAGTGACATTCATGTCTCTAGTGACTCTTCCTATGAAGTCAATAGACGGATTGGGGGGGTCATGAGGTCACTGGAAAGGAGTGTGTGGCACTCTCAATATCGATGCAAAAGGAAGAAGGTCTTTAGAGTCCTGGTGCTTCTTGTCTTGCTATATGGTTGCTATCCAGTGACCTGCGATGAAGACTGGACTCCTTTGGTACTGTGTCTCTTCAGAGAATCCTTGGGTACTGCTGGTTTGACTTTGTGTTGCTCACGGAGTCCCGAATGAGGCATATTACCTACATTGCGAGGGAGTGTCAGTTATGGCACTATGGCCATGTGCCGCAATTCCACAAGGGTGATCCTCATTGTTGAAGACCCGAGTGGCTGGACCAGGCCACAGGTCGCCCACATAATGCCTGGCTGCGGCAGATAGAGGGTAATTTCCATGAAGGTGGGACTTAACTGTGTGTCGGCCTAGGGGGTTGTCAACCAGGATCCCGAGCTGTTTAACTGTGCGGCGAGTGCAGCAATGTGCTGTACCAGTGCATGCTCCCCAACCTGACCTGACCTGTTATCAATAAATATTTAAAGTTGAAGTTAAGTAAAAAAAATCACAGAAATGAGTTAATCAATTTACTGATTAAGTGTGTGAAATAAACGATGGAAAGGAAAGAAACAAATTCAAAAACTCAGTAACTCCATTCTTTTTCCCTTCAACCTTCTTCAGGCTGCTCAAAGGGAAACACGACCTCTCTAAATCAACAACATCCATCATTACAGCATTAATTAATGTAATCCAGTTAATACCAGGACGTCACGATGGTGAGGTGGCAGCGTTGCTCCCTCGCATTAAGGAAGCCAGGGTTAATGTGTGGGTCCTCCCTGCATGGAGATTGCATGTTCTCCCATGTCTGTGTGGGTTTTACTACACTGTGCTCTGATTTCCTCCTACAGTCCAAAGACATGCAGGTTAGGTGAACTGGCGATCCTAAATTGGCCCTAGTGTGTGGTTGGGGTGAATGTGTGTGTGTGTTCATCCTGAGATGGGCTGGCTCCCTGTCCAGGACCTGTTCCATCCTATCATCTGATAATAGCTGGGATAGGCTGCAGCCTCCACCATGACCCTAGTCTGGATTAAGAGCCTTAGAAAATTAAAAGTATTACTAAATACAGAAGAAGTACACAAACTAATTAAATGGACTGGCCCCTTGTCCGGGGTTTGTTTTTGCCTTGCGCCCACTGCTGTCTGGTTTCAAATTGACTGATGACTAACAATGAATACTAGTCTTAACTTTGGTCCTCCATTCCAGCCCCCATTTCACCTTAGTCCAGGTGTTTAGGGCTGCAAATGTCCTAGCTACCCATATTCCCCCAGGCTAGCTTGCTAGTAAGTTACTGCTTTGGAAATTCTGCTATGGGCTGCTGTTGTGCTAAGGTCATATCTGATAAATGGAATGGCTTAAACATTTACATTTTTAGACATTAATAATTTAAAAAATGACAGATATTATTTTCTGTTACAGTATTCCCTTTGCAAATGTACAGTGGTCACTCCTGAATGGCCTCATCCCTCTAATACACCATCCTGCAAACAACTACTTTAATCCCACTTTTTTGGGCCTGGTATCTGTGAATATTCTGTGCACCATCTGACATGAATCTTCTTGAGAGAGGAAATTGTTGCTGGGTCCGTATTGAGTGCATCAAGTCATTACTGCCCCTTGGTGGTGCAACTATGTCTCTGTGCCACTGAAAATGAAGTAATGTCCCCGCAGTCTCCTGGATCGTGGACTACCTAACCAGGTAATATGAGTTTGTGAGGCTAAAAGGCTGTGTGTCAGAGACGGTGGTGTAACACTGGGGCACCTCAGGGAACCATCCTGTCTTCCTTTCTGTTTACTTTCTACACAACAGACTTCCAATAAGATACCAGTCCTTGACATTTATAGACGTTCTCAGATGACTCCTTTATCTTAGGCTGTATTAATAGCAGAGGTAAGTCGGAGTATAGGAGGTTGGCAGAGGACAGTCTTGTGGTAAAGGGCGATTCACCTGCAGCTCAACATCAAAAAGACACAAAAGTTAGTGGGGGACTTCCAATAGTTCAAGAAGCCCCTGTGACCAGTCATCATCCAGGGGGAGAAAGTGGAGGTGATACATAGATACAAGTATTTAGGGGTCCAAACGAACAGCAAAGTGGACTGGAAAGACAACACGTTGGCACTGTATAAGAAAAGCTAGAGCGAACTGTACTTCCCTGAGGAAACTTGGGTCTTTTGATGTGTGCAGCAAGCTGTTGGAAATGTTTTACCAGTCCAGTGTAGCCAGTGTGTTGTTCTACATGACGGTCTCCTGAGGAAGCAACTTGAGTTCAAGTGATGCAAAATGCCTGATCAGCACCTTCACAGGACTGACTCTAAACACTCTGGATGCTACTGTGGAAAAGAGGATGGTAGCAAAATCTGATGCCATCATGAACAATTCAGCCCATCAACATAAGGGGGCACTTTTTTGGAGTAGTTTTAGCCACAGCCTCATTCCTTCACAATGTAACAAGACAAGCCTTTGGGTATCTATTCTGTATGCGACCATTAGGCCGTTCAAAGCTGTCCCTTCCTTCACTCCTGCTGGAAGCCGTAGGAAAATATTACAAACTTCAATTTATTAGTTATTTGTTTAAGTAAAAAAAAAAATATATATATATATATACTGTATATATTCAAGGCATTCATAGTCTGAATCACAATCTGACTGTATGGGTGGTTACCTACCAGGTAACGCTTGTGGTTGGTCAGCAAGTCGGCTAACATCCGCCATGGTGCCCTCTCTCTAAATAAATGATCCACACGCCATGGTGCATTGCAAGAGGTTTCGCCTCTAGCGCTGACGTCCAAAGTTCGATTTCCGAGAGGTGGTGCAGTGAGTGTGTACGTCTGATGAGCCCAGAATTAGGGAGAAACACGTGTCGCGTACTCTTTGCATTATTTGACAGTAAAACTATTTCAACTATTGCTTTATGTAATAAAATTTTCCCATGGGGATCAATAACGAATATATAATCTAATCCAATGTAATCAAATAAGGGATTGTGTCTCCTCTAACTTTAAGAAGGCCAAGCGAAACTACTCTGCCTAAATGGAGTTACGTTGTCTATCGGTTGCCCAGAAATATTTAAGAGGGGGTCATTTTAGTCCTTCCGTGAGACTTTCATTCTCTAGGGGTCCCCAAATCATCCAAAAGCTTGAAGTCACTCATTTTGAAATTATTACAACGAAGGAATATGATCTAACAAAACAGTATGTGTATCCTTTCAAATATACATTCATACAAATTACAATTTTTAAACAACAAGTCATTGACTAATATAAGCAAGTCCTCCAGGATTTGGAAAGGACTGGTGGATAAAACATTTTTGTTGTTTCTTCCTGTTTTCTCTCTGCTATTTGTCCCTTGTGATTTCCTAAAAAGACAAAATGGATGGGTCACCAACCCTCCTCAGCATCTGCATTTGATGCAGTTTTCCAGCTTCATTTCAGGGCCAGTAATTGAGGTGACTGCTGGGATGTTACAATGATAGAAGACTCCTGAGCTGTGGACCAAGCAGGCGTGACAGGGACAAGTCAGTGCTGAATGTCCGACCCCACACATCCGTAAAAGTAGTGAAAAATAAATTGGAAATCTTCAGCTGCAGCAGCCTCTCATTTATTTTGTGCATTTCTAGGAAAATGCAAAGCCCGCCAACAGGCTTCCCCTTGGGAATTTCAGCCTCCAGTGCCTCAAGCTAAAGAAGTAAAATTCTTAAGTGTAAATTAATTGTATTAATACTTTTTAGGAACACACTGACTATCCATCCCTTCGTTTTCTGATTTCACTGAATGCGTTAGAGGCTTGCAAGGACCAAGCCAGGGTGAGCAAAGCACAGACAACACACAAACACTAGCATTATTCCAGACGGTTTGGACCCCATGCAGTTAGCTTATAAACACATCAGGTCTACAGAGGACACAGTAGCCTTTGTACTGCACACCATCTTGGAACATCTGAATAAAAATATCTCTTATGTCCAACTATTATTTGTAGACTGCACCTCTGACTGATCATCAAGCTCCTTGACGCAGGTCTTAGTGCCTCTCTGTTCAACTGGATCTTGAAATTTCTGACTGGCAGACCCCAGCATGTATGGACTGGTAGACCCTCCTCTCCCCACACTGATTCTGAACACTGGCACCCCTCAGGGCAGTGTATCATGACTGTATAACCAGATAAGGCTCCAATACCATCGAAGTTTGCTGATGACTCCACCATCACAGGCCTGATCACAGATATTGATGAGACAGCCTATCGAGAGGAGATTTAGCTCCTGACAGAGTGGTGTCAGGACAATAACCCCTCTCTGACCGTCAGCAAGACTAAGGGGATGATCATTGATATCAGGAGGCAGCAGGTAAATCACACTGTCATTTACATCGGGGGCAAGGCTGTGGAATGAGTCAGCAGTTATAAACTTGAGGGGTTACCATCATCAATAATCTTAGGTGGGCAGAACACACTACAGCGATCACCAAGACTTTACTTTCTCAGACATTTGAGGAGGGCCTGAATGTCTTTAGCAGCCCTTATCAACTTTTATGCATCCATCCTGACAAGCTGCATGGTGTGCTTGTATAGCAGAAGTTCAGCCAGGGACCGCAAGACACTGCAGAAAGCAGCGTAGATCATTGCTGGGACACGGATACCTTTTCTGCAGGACATATATACCAAGCACTGTCTAAGAAAAGCAAAACGAATCTTACAGGACCCCAGTCACCCAGCATGGAGATCTTTCTCTTTTCTTTCATCAGGCAGGTGCTAATGAACTACTAACACCAAAAGAACTCCTTCTGCCTTCAGGTAATAAGGCTGCTTAACTGTCATATGTGATAAAGTGTCTGTAATCAGCTGAGCGATTAAGTGCCACGTCTTCTGTGGTTCTTGTGTACATAATGTTATGTTTGGATTTACTGTTAAGATTTGATTTTGAGTTTCTCTCTTCTTGATTTTTTTTGTTGATTATTGTATCTGCAAGGAATATTACACAAGTAAGAATTTCATGGCACATTGCACGTATGACAATAAAAAAAGAACTTGTCATTTGACACACTAAGCCTAGTTACCACCCCCCCCAAAAAAAATCCCTTTAAACAAACTGAAAGATTTCATTAGTTTTTTTTTACTTTTTAACTAAAATTCAGTTTTCCTTTCTTGTTTAGTTATTTGTTTTATATAGTGCCTTTCCATTTTTTTTATTTTAATATGGTGTCGTCTATCTATCAATTTATGTTTTGTCACACATGCACCCTTGGAAGGCAGAT
Organism: Polypterus bichir lapradei; assembly: GCA_026402145.1. NCBI lineage: Eukaryota > Metazoa > Chordata > Cladistia > Polypteriformes > Polypteridae > Polypterus > Polypterus bichir. The sequence continues at coordinate 6,047,617 of JANRMT010062811.1, read as the reverse complement.
AAAGAGCTCAAAAGAGGGCAATTCCATGCCGGACCAGGGGAGGGCAGAGCGCACTAATCTTTTCTCTTTTCCCCCTGCAGATCAACAAAGGGATATTCTGCCTGATCTTGAGGACGTCACTTTCGTTTCTAGGCCAGATGACATCACTGCCAGTTCTGGACCCAATGATATCACTTCTGGTTCCGGGTCCGATGACATTACTTCCGGTTCAGGTCTCAGTGCTGTCACTCCCCCCCGCCATGTTTTGTCTGATGAATCAACTCTGTCTTGAACTCGAACCTGTAAAGACCTATTTTGCTGATTTTTTCTTTTTTTCAGCCAATTTTCAAGTATACGGGGTGGCTGCCCCAAACCTTAAGTGGTGTCTGTTTGAATCATTTCATACTATCTATCTATAATGTAGTGTTTTCTATCTATCTATCTATCTATCTATCTATCTATCTATCTATCTATCTATCTATCTATCTATCTATCTATCTATTGTGATCGACGGCCAGGGATCTTGCCCGGACGGGATGCCCTTTTGGAACGAAGACCGGAGGAATGGACATATTACCAGCAGTACCTCCCCTGGGGCACAAGAGGGTAGCCCCCTTGGTTTACATCAGGGCCACAGAATTGGAGCTTAGAAGCTCAACTCGACGGGGGTCCATGACCACTACCAGGGGGCGCCTGGACAGCTCCGGAGTCTGGGCACGCAGCAGCCAGAAGAGGAGCTGAGTTCCTATGCAGCACTTCTGCTACATTTGGAAGTGCTGCTGGATGTCAGTCGGGAGACACTTGGACAACTTCCGGGTGCAGTATAAAGGAGGCCACCTCACTCCATTAGATGAGCCAGAGTCAGGAAGCAGTGGACAGAGCTTGTGGGAGAGTGGAGGCGGTCAGATAAGAGAAGAATAGGACAGGACTGAGCATTGGGGCAGGTTGGTGCACTGTGTTGTGTGTGCAGGAGAACTGTAAATAAAAAGTGTGTGTTTTTGGACATTGTTGTGTCTCAGTGGCTGATCTATCTATCTATCTATCTATCTATCTATCTATCTATCTATCTATCAAATAGTACCTTATCTATCTATCTATCTATCTACTTCCTTCCTGTTTTTCGCTGTGCATGCTGGGTGTTTGCTCTGGTGCAAGTGGCTGTGTTGGACTCTGAGTGCGGTGAGTGTTGTTTTCCTAATCTTTATCTATTTTTTCATTATTCTGTTATGCTCTTGAGTTATTATTGAAAGGTTTTGAGCGTTGTTTTTACTGAGTGGCGTTTTGGCCACTGCAGCCGGTATGGCTGCGAATTTAGAGACCTTGAGCCGCCGCCACGGGATAAAACTTCTGTTAGAGGAGTTTGTCCCGTTGGAGATGGCGGTCTTAGCAGTCGGTCATGAGAATATTAAATCGGCTTCCAGAATGAACGGCAGTATTGTTTTATTCTTAAGTTCAGTAGATCTGGTCTCAATAGTAGTGGAAAGAGGTGTAGTTATTGATGGGTCTTTCGTACAGGTAACTCCGCTGGGCACCCCAGCACGCAAAGTAATTATTTCAAATGTACCGCCGTTTATAAAGAATGGAACTATTGAAAAAGAGCTGGAGCGCCATGGCAGACTTGTAAAATTCGTTTTATTCCATTGGGGTGTAAACCCCCAGCGTTAAAACATGTTTTGTCTTTCCGAAGACAAGTTTACATGGTTTTGAACAAAATGAATGAAAATCTAAATATTGCAATGAAGTTTAAAGTAGATGGATTTGATTATGTAATCTTTGTGTCTTCGGATGAAATGAAATGTTTACGGTGCGGGAGTGAACAACATCTGATTAAACATTGTCCCGAGAAAGAAAAAGAAAAACGAGGCAATGAACCTGAAGTTCAGAAAGAGTTGGAAAGTGAAGTTCAAGGCCGTTCTGTAGCAGCTGGGAGCCAAGAGATCATAGATGAGGGGGAGGCAGTGCCTCAAGGGGATGAGGAAAAAGGTAATCCAGAAGTGAATGAAAGTGGTTTAAATGTGGAGACTTCTTTAACAGTACAGGGCAGATCATGGGGAGATGTGGATGTGGAAGAGGAGGATGGAAATATTGATATTGAGAAAGACGGCGAGTTTAGACGCCCAGGGCGGAAGAGGCATGGGATAGAAGACGGTGGTACAACAAAAAAGCGGATGAACACGAGTCGGGGATCGGGCGTAGAGGGCGAAGATGCCGCTGATCCTCTGTTTAATACTAAGGGGGCTTTTGCAGTTCTCGCAGAGACGGTTGATGACGGTTCTGCCGTGGTGAGCGCAGGGGAGGAGGGTGATGGAGAAATGTCGGACTGTTCAACAGGGCAGGAGAAGGGTGAATGTGGCGGATTTTTTTCCCGATGTGAATCTGCTTACATCGTCAGTGGGTAGTTTGAGAAAAAACAAAGCCATGACCACAATATTTAACATCAAGGAGCTCGTGAGATTAAAGAATATCACGAATAGGTTGAGGAAACAGACTAAAAAATGAAGTGTAATGGATAACATTTTTAGGAATTTTCCCCCATTGTACCTGTGGTGGTCAGTTGGTTTGGTGCTAAGCTGCTGTTTACATTTAATCAGTATGGCGAACTTGAAATTGGGTAGTTTAAATATTAACAGCGGGAGGAATCCAAGTAAAAGACTGACGCTCTTTGAGTTCCTAATCCAAAAAAATCTGACAGTCGCCTTTATACAGGAAACCCACATAGATGAGACAAACCAGTGGGAGTGGAGCAGGGACTGGAAGGGGGACTGCTTCTTCAGCAATGGGACACATGTCAGTGCAGGGGTGGCGGTCTTGTTTTGCAGTGGTTTTCGAATGGAGGATCATAATGTGCATGAGGTGGTGAAAGGGAGGCTACTGAAAGTAAAAACAAAAGTAAATGGCTGTTGGTTCACTTTTATTAATATATATGCACCAAATAATGGGCATGAGAAACTTGATTTTTATAAAGTATTGGCTGATGTTTTAAGTCAGTGTGACCCTGAGGAAGTGGTGATATTGGGTGGGGATTTTAATTGTACCCTTGACCCTCAGAGGGACAGAAATAACAGCCTGGAGCCACACCCCCAATCTGCACGGGAATGGGGAAGGATAGTGGGGGAGACGGGGCTGGTGGATGTGTGGAGGAGTAAACATGGAGACAGCAGCACATGGGGAAAGATAACTAGTGAGATCTTTTCAATGGCGAGGCTCGATAGATTTTATACTTTTAAACACCTATTGGGTCTATTTAAGGAATGCTCCATTGTCCCCACTGGTTTCTCAGACCACAGCCTAGTGGTTTGTACAGTTTTATCGAGCACCTACAGGCCTCGCAGCGCATACTGGCATTTTAATGTACTCCTACTACAAGATCAACGATGTAAAGACATTTTTAATTATTTTTGGAGAGGTTGGAGGGGTTCGAAGAAGGAGTTCACCAGCTTACAGCATTGGTGGGAAATGGAGAAGAACCACATTCGATCCTTGTGTCAGCAATATACCAGAAATGTCACACGGTTGTTACAGTCAGAAATGACACAAATGGAAGGCAGAATATCTCAGATTGAACAGCTATTAGGAAATGGCTCAGATGAAACACTTAAAGAGAGTCTCAAAGCAACAAAGAGGGGGCTCTCACATTTATTAGACACAAAAGCTCAGGGGGCTCTAGTAAGGGCTCGCTTCCAGCAGTTAACACAAATGGATGCACCAACACAATATTTTTTTGGCCTGGAAAAGAAGAATTCTCAAAGTAAAATTCTACACTGTGTGACTAAAGCTAATGGTGAAAAGACACAGGACTTGGGTGAGATAAGAACAGAGGTCCGAGTGTTTTATGAAAATCTGTTTTGTGCTGAAGGATGTAGTAGTGACGAAAACTTACAGTCCTTTTTAGAGGACTTACCACAGCTTCCTGTAACAGATGCCACCGAGCTGAACAAAGAGCTCACTATGGCAGAAATTTCAGCAGCAGTGAACGAACTTCATAATGGAAAAGTCCCTGGGATAGATGGCATTCCAATTGAATTTTATAAAGAATTTTGGGATGTTATCGGCCAGGATTTGTTAGAAGTGTTTAAACACAGTGTTGAATCAGGTGTGCTACCTCAGAGCTGCAGAAGGGCAGTGATCACACTTCTGCCTAAGAAAGGTGACTTGTGCCATATTAAGAACTGGAGGCCTGTGTCTTTACTTTGCGCAGATTATAAAATCCTTTCAAAAGCCTTGGCTAACAGAATGCGCACAGTGTTAGTGAAACTGGTGCATCCAGACCAGAGCTATTGTATCCCTGAGAGATCTATTTTTAATAACATTTTCTTAGTCAGAGATATTATTGCTGCAGCAAAACTGTTCAATTTTAGAACGGGATTTATTTCAATTGACCAAGAGAAAGCCTTTGATAGAGTCGGACACTCATATCTATGGAACACTCTCAAGGCCTTTGGATTTGGGGAACAATTTATAAAGTACATTCGGCTGTTGTATTGTGACATTTCTGGTATAGTTAAGGTCAATGGTAGTTTATGTGCGCCTTTCAGCGTCCAAAGAGGAGTTCGACAAGGCTGTTCGCTATCAGGGATGCTGTACGCCCTCGCCTTAGAACCATTCTTAGTCAACCTGAGAAAAGTGCTGACTGGTCTCTCCATTCCTTACTGCACTGGGAATCCTATAAAGATCACGGCCTACGCAGACGACATTGTTGTTTTTATCGCAAATCAAGAAGACTTTGATAATGTCACGAACTGTCAAAGGAAATATGAACTGATTTCCAATGCTAAAATAAACTGGAGTAAAAGCAGTGCTTTGTTAGTTGGAGACTGGGCTGGATATAAGACACCGAGTTTACAAGGAGAACTGCAATGGAGCACTGAAGGGATTCTCTACCTGGGAGTACATCTAGGAGATGATCACTATGCCCAGAAGAACTGGGATGGACTCTTGGAAAAAGTGGTAGCTCGGTTGGCCAGATGGAAATGGATACTATCCCAAATGTCGTACAGAGGTCGAATGTTAGTCATTAATAATCTGGTGACTTTGAGTCTGTGGCATCGGTGTATCTGTCTGGAGCCTCCACCACATGTAATTCAAAAGATTCAAGAGAATGTTGTTAACTTTTTTTGGGATGGTCTTCACTGGTTGAGGAGGGGCGTATTATACTTGCCACTTGATGAAGGTGGGCAAGGCATTATGGACATTGAAAGCAGAATTATTGACTTCCGCCTTCAGACCGTGCAAAAACTGTTATACTCCACAACGCCGAGCCCTGGATGAATCTAGCAATGCTCTTTTTTAACCAAGTGGGACAAATAAGATTGGGCAAAAGCTTAATATGGTGTCGTCTTGAGAAACCTGAGACCTTACAAGTACCAGACTTTTACAGGAGTCTTTTTAAAGCTTGCCAATTTTTATCAATTCAAAGAGACTATGATGACCTTTCATTGTTTTGGATTCTAGAAGAGCCCATTGTGTTTAATCCAAATATCTGCACCACAATAGGACAGTCTGCAAGCTTTATTCATAGTCTCCGTAGAAATAACATTACACAATTAAAGCATTTAATCAACTGGGAGGATTTTAATTGGAAAAGTCCAGAAACTGTAGCAGCAGAGACAAAAGTGCACTCAGTGCGGCTTGTGGGGAATTTCTTAATGCAAGTTAAAGCATCTCTAGCAAGTGAAGTAAGGACACTCCTGCAGGACACCTTTAAAGACCAGCTAAAGCCACCCAAAGATCCAACTTTCACTACACTTGTGGTGTCTCCAGTAGGAGATTGGGACAATAATGACACCAACAGACTACTTGTGACAAAAGATCTGAGAGACTTGCCCTTAAACACCATCAAAGGAAAACAGCTCTACAGGATCTGCGTAAAAGTAAAGAACCAGGATCAACTGAAAGCTCTGAAGGCCGACACACCCTGGAGGAAGAAGATTGTCATTCCTGAAGGAACACTGCCAGCCTGGAGAGCACTATATAGACCACCATTGACCAGTAGGGTAGGGGATTTACAGTGGAGGATATTGCATGGTATAGTAGCTGTGAACTCCTTTTTATCAGTTATTTGTCCGGGGGTTTCGGATACCTGTCCTTTCTGTGGTTTGAGGGAGACTGTTTTATGTTTTGTGAGAGATTGGGGGATTTTTTTAAAATGATAAAGCAGCTGATTGAGGGTCTGGGGGGTCTGTTATAATAGGATGGTGTTTGTGTTTGGGGTAAAGAGCTCAAAAAAAAACAAATACAAATATTAACCTGGTTAAAATTAACTTTATTTTAGGACAGGCAAAACTGGGAATATGGAAAACCCGGAAAAATAAGGTTAAAGGAGCAGGCAGCACAGACCCCACAGTATTATTTAAAATGACTTGTAAAAGTAGAATAGAAGTAGATCTGAATTTTTATACATCTACTAGAAATCTTGCACAGTTTAAAGATAAGTGGTGTGTAAATAATGTTTTGTGTAATTATGACAATGATGAAGTTCATTTTGCATTCTAATTCTAATTTTAATATTAATAGAATATGTATAGCATAAATCTATAGAGTATTGTAATGAGTGGAATTGTGGGATGGAAGGGATGAATGAAGGGGCAAGGGTTTGGGTGGGTATTTATGAAATGAATAAGGGATGGACTGGGGGTATTTAGAAGTTTAAAATGTGATTTTATTATGTTTTGTTTTTTTTTCTGTGGTTGGATTTTGTGTTTTTAATGAATTTCATACTGAATTTAATAAAGATGTTTTTTAAAAATAAATAAAAATATCTATCTGTTATATAGTGCCTTTCATTATCTATCTATCTATCTATCTATCTATCTATCTATCTATCTATCTATCTATCTATCTATCTATCTATCTATCTATCTTATTTTGCAACTTCAATGTCTGTCTGTCTGTTTTTCCACATATTTGTGTGTTTGACTTTGGTTTAATAAAAGCATTGCAATTAATCTGGCCGCTAACTGACTGGTTTCTGCAATTTTTTTTATTTCAGAAAACCCACAACATGCCATCTCTTCCTGGCTGAGACACCAAGTCATATCATAAACAATCATCTTTTTAATGGATAATAAAGTGGATTTTTTTCACAATTTTTGCACATAACTTTCTGGAATTAAAAAAGAAGCTGGTGGGAGGCACAGTAGGGGATGGAAGGGGGTGGACATGTAAGGTGGGTACACAATGGTGAACGGTGCCAATGCCATGCTGAGTTTTTATTTATTCATGCAGCACAGCCATCACGATCAACTAAACACATTTCCAGGATGAATGGTAAACATGATTTCGATCGGTTCCAAAGCAATAAGTTTATGTTTATCACATTACATATAGCAGAGCAGAAGTGCCAGGCAAACTGAGTTTGTTAAATGCTTGTAAATTTGGAGCTTGTAGGGCACCCTAAGTGACTACTGGGGCTCATGGGACCAAGCGTGCCTCAATAAGCCCAGGAAAATGAGGGCAGAGGCTTTTATTAACAACGAAGCAGTGCAGCACCATGCATGGTGTTCATTCATTTTTAATGCATGCTTGTCACGGCACCTTACTATTTCCTATTCAAGATACGTGATGAGCAAAACCTGCTGAATTCAAGATCAGCAAAAACATGGACACCTTCATGAATTTTGACAAACTCCATGAAATGCATTAAAGTCAAAGAGGAGGGAGAAACTGAACTAGCTCTGAGTAGATTATAATGGTGCAGTGGTCTTTTAAGCGCCCCCAGGGAAGCGTGTGCCAACTATGCTCACCTGATTATTATGGCTAAATAGTGACCTGAGCCTTGAGGCAGCAGTGCTAACCACTGCACTAATGTGTATCTCTAAAATTAAATTATACTCCGAGTCCACACTCCTCCAAGTCCTTTATTTCTTTCTGCATTTCCAGAGCTTCAGTCACCATAACTAACCGACCTTCACAGAACCTGACATGCCACAGATCAGCATTATATTCTTGGGGGGCTGTTCCAGTCACTAAGCGATTTGAACCTCATAGAGATGACTAAGACATCTTAATTCAGCAGTGAAGCAGTGAAGACACTCGTATAATTAATCTAGGCAGACAATGAAGTATTTTCATGTTATTCTCATTATGATCAGCTAATGAACCCCTCAAATGAAAATACTGCAATCGGCTTGTGAAATCGCACACGTCTGCATATGCTGTAAATTATTTATGCATTAGCAAAGCAAAGCGCGCAGCGCTGTAAAGTGTGAGCACATGCATGAAAGTTGTGCGTATGTGTGATACAAATCAGGTAGGTAGCACAGATCAGGTAGTGTCATCCCCATCCAATATGGGCGCTACAGCTCTGTGATGTCACACTGGCTTTGCAAAGCATTATGGGAAAAAAAGTTCCTCTAAGCCAGCTGCACCGCAATTTTTAAGGGAACATTTTGACAAACAAGGTTACTGGTGAACCCAGCATATACACTGTGAAAAACACTTTGACAGATAACAATGATCAACACTGTGTAAACATCACACTTTATTTAAGAATGTGTTATCTTTAAATATGATATGTGGCTTCATTTTAGCAAGTTCTAGAACAGTTCTTTTGGATGCTCCCGTTAGGGGTTAGTAAGTCTCATATAAATGTGAAGAAAAAATGCCTTCACAGTCAGAAGCCTGATTTGCTGACAGACTTCTCCTATGGCTTGACTGACTAAGACAGCCATTTTAGACACTCTGCAGAGCTTAAGGGGAATATGCTGTGAAGAGAGCCAAGTAACACTAGCAAACACCTCTCTAGTCACTTATGCTGCCCTTCCAAAAGTAAAAAGAGCCATAACAAAAGAATCACAAAAGTTAGCAGAGTCCTCACATTCACAAATAAAATTCCTAGCCTCAGCCATGCCAGTCACCAGATATGAGCTGAGTCTTTATGTTGTGATTTGGTGGATTGCAGCCTGTGAGAAATCAGATTGGGTGATGATTGACAAATGAAAGAACATCCCAAGGCCAGTATGCAATCTATCCATATGGATGTGGTGGCTCTAAGGCTAAGGATCTGCGTTGATATCCCGAAGGTTGCCAGTTCGAATTCCTTTTACTGCCTAAAGAGATCCTACTCAGCAACCTGCAATTACTCCAGGGGTGCTCTACAATGGCTGACCCTGTGCCCTGACCCCAAGGTGTATCTGAAAACTAATAAATTCCTAATACAAGAAATTGTATAAAGTGAACTCAAAAAAAAAAAAAATCCCAAACTTCAGTACTGTGAACATCTCATTCCACCTATTAGATCTACTGGATTTTTCAATGGCAGTTTAAACAATTCAACTGTTCTTAAAGTATTGGACACATTGTTTGCATACACAAGCACTTTGGCCTGATAGCCATTGGTCCTGGGAATTTCAATATTCATCTCTTATAATTGTCAGCTTTTCCATGCATTGCATAAGTAGTAAACTGGTATATCCTGAGTACATTTTTATTAGTGTTTGTTAAGGATCCTATTTCCCAATACCCTTGCAAGTATTTTACAATTTTGGTACAGTGTTGTGAATTCATGCTTGAATGTAATTTTCCTACCTTAACATTTTTTCCATATTTCTGGATATAAAGATTCAGTCAGTCAGTCAGTCATTGTCCAACCTGCTATATCCTAACACAGGGTCACAGGGGTCCGCTGGAGCCAATCCCAGCCAGCACGGGGCGCAAGGCAGGAACAAACCCAGAGCATGGCATCAGCCCACCTTAGGGCACACACACATACACCAAGCACACACTAGGGACAATATAGAATCGCCAATGTACCTAACCTGCATGTCTTTGGACTGTGGGAGCAAACCGGAGCACCCGGAGGAAACCCATGCAGACACGGGGAGAACATGCAAGCGAACCAAGGTCTCCTTACTGCTACCACTGCACCACTGTGCCATCCCTAATATAAAGATTTCAATTATTAAATTATTTTTGTTATTGCTTTGTTTTATGGCTGGATATATTTACCGCAACACCATGACGTTACAGGCAGGGAGGTGACTGCAGTTTGCCATGTAACAGGAACTGGTGATGTTATTGGAGTGACAACATTTAGGCAACTGTGCTATTTTATAAGTGTTTCTCAACTTTAATTTCTGACCATGTTTTGGGCTTAGACATTTCTTAGGCGTGTGTTTCTTGTTTGATAATGCTAGTTTATTTACTTATGATTCATCTTCAGAGCCATTTTTAAAATGTTTCCCCATTGTAAGAGCCAATCTTTAAAAAATTCAATCTGATAAAATTGGAATTGAATATAATTTTCACATAGTTACTTACAGAATAGTACCTTTTCTCCCTCTAAGCACACATGTAATAAAACCATCTCAGCTATTTCTGTAATGACAGAATGTTAGATAGATAGATAGATAGATAGATTAAAGGCACTATATAAATGATAGATGGATAGATAGATTAAAGGCACTATATAAATGATAGATAGATAGATAGATAGATAGATAGATAGATAGATAGATAGATAGATAGATAGATAGATAGATAGATAATGAAATACAGTATATAATAGGAAGATAGATTGACAAATGTCATGAAAGGCACTGTATGATAGATAGATAGATAGATAGATAGATAGATAGATAGATAGATAGATAGATTTTTATTCATTACACACACAGTTATACAGGTAGAACATGCCCTGAAATTAAAAACCTAGCCTATCCAGACTTGTGCAAAACAAAGCAAACACACAAAAGAATAAATAATAAAATTAAGAAAAACAAAATTAACTAAAATTAGCTAAATTTAAATTGAATTAAGTTAAACTAGATTAAAATAAATTTAAAATCTGAAACAGTAAAAAGTATCAAGTGGCTGTGCAGTAAGTTGAAGTGAGCTTTACGTTCGAATGTTTCTTGGCAGGTCAGAGTTCAGGATTAGATCACCAGTTACGAATATCGGCTCTGCTAGACGCATGGACTGTTAGATTGGCTTACAAACAGAAAAATGGCATATAGTTTAGTGACCATATGACTGTACGACTGTGTGACTATATGACAGAATATATAGAGAAATGTAACAAGATATGTGAACCTTAAGCCAAAACATCTTATACAATGAACTTTTCTATTTTTTTGTAATATCAGTTTTTCTCTTTATTTTTGTGTGAACCATTTTGCTTTAATTTTTACTTTTTTTTACTTTTAATGCGAAGATACTTGGACTACAGAATTACATTATTCCACATTTGCATCACACTTGTTGCTTGAATTGTTCAATGAAATAAGCTGGAAAAAAAAGAATTATGGAAACCGTGGACAAACACAGCTACACTTATGGTCTGCTCTTTTCCAACTTTTGACAGAACATATAACATGGTGAACAATATTCAGTTTTTCATTACTTTATCTACCTTCTTGAAGCCTTTCATAATTTTATAATTTTATATAGTTGTTTCTTCTTCTTCTGTCCTCACCCTTTACTTCTGTCCATATGTATATTTGAAACAACAAAGCAGAAAGAATCCAAAACAAGGCACCAAGAACTTGTGGAGAGATATGCTTGAAAATAGTAAGATGATGATGAGGAAAAGATGGATGCCATCTTCAGCCTGAGCTCCAAGCATAATGAAAAAGGACCTGGCTTGATTGCTGCATTGTGTACACCCTTATCTCTGGCAATACGAGACTTAATCAGAATACATTAATGTACTCTGGCCACCAGAGGGCACTCCAGCCACCCAAATCCCGACACAAGTTTGCCACACAACACACGTTTATTTATGTGAGAAGCACTTTTTCCTTGCTCCCCACAACACAGCAAAGTTCCCAAGCACCATAAAGTACAATAGAACACAGTCCTTTCTTGCCTTCCTTCTTTCTCTCTTCCTCCTCCTTCCGCCACTACTCCCCGTCTGGTGAGCTTCGTCCTCACCTCCCGTCTCTGGCTCTCAGAATGGAATGAGGTGGCTCCTATTATGCAGTCCTGAGAGTATTCCACATGGCTCATCAGCATTACCTGGTGTGTTGGAAGTCCGAAGTAGGGCTCTGCAGCTTCCCCTGGCTGCTTCTACAGACCCCAACAGGGTTGTCCCAAACTCCAACTCTCCTGAAACCGTCCAGGAATCCATGGAGTCACATCAACGCAGGGGGACCGCCTTCTAGTGAACAGTGTCCTGTACACATCTGCTCCTCTAATCTTTCCAGTGTGTTGACCTCCCGGCCAGGCGAGGACCACAGCCGTCCATCACTGCACACATATTTTTTATTGTGTTTTAATTGAAGGGCAGGCTGGTGAAGTCACACAGAGAGCGATTCAGGGGCAGGAGCTGAACTGTCAGGTTTGTTGGTGGTCATCAGGACCCAGAAGTCCATGTCACCAGACCTCACTCAAGTAATAAGAGCCCCAATGCCAGTCTGAGAAACGGAACTCATTGTTGTTTCATCTCAAGTCTACCTTTCATCACATTCTGTTTTTGAGGATACGAAAGCTCATCCAAAGCCCATGTTGCATTTTCATTAGTTGGATTCAACTCCGTTCTTGGATCCTTTTAATACAGCAAATTAAGGTTTTATTGAATTAATAGAAAATGTCACACGAGCAATAAGTATAAAGTTCACCTGGAAACAAATTTAGATGTCTGAGTGGAAACAAACTGAAATATTAAACGCTTATTAATGTAACAGTTTTTATTGTTGCTAATAAAAATTAATAAAATAGTCAAGGTGGCACATTTCTATTTTTAGATCATTGGTCACAGTTAAACTCATTTACTGCTGCAATATAAATGAACGTGTGGGGCCCTAATGTGTAAATAGCATTATCACAAATCTGACTGAGGACTGCCGACACTTAGGTTGGAGAACTGCTGGAGTTGCAGGAGAGAAAAACTCATGAAATACATAAAGTGTGATGTTCCTCAAAAATAACATGAGACCACCTGCTCTTCTTCCATCTCACACTGCTAGTTAGGCTTCAGGTCTAAACACCTCGATATTTTCTACCATCTGGCTTGAAACGTTGGTGTTTTGGGGTTCATGGTTCCTGCTTTCATGGCTACTGCTTCTGTCCTGTCATTTTTCATCCAGGAGACTATGTGGCCTCCCACAACCCCTCAATGGCCTTTGTGTCACTCTTAGTAGATTGTCAGGCACCCTTGGCATCTGTGGGCTCACTTTCCCTCTAGTGTCTTGAAACAAAAGTCTTTTTCAGGTGACTTAGATGTTATCGCTCTTTCTCTGGTGCCCTGAAGGTTTGTCTTTCATAGCAACATACATGAAAAGGACTACTGCCCCTAGGGGCTGCTGTATTTCTATAGATAGATAGATAGATAGATAGATAGATAGATAGATAGATAGATAGATACTTTATTAATCCCAAGGGGAAATTCACATACTCCAGCAACAGCATACTGATAAAAAAACAATATTAAATTAAAGAGTGAAAAAAATGCAGGTATAACAGACAATAACTTTGTATAATGTTAACGTTTACCCCCCCGGGTGGAACTGAAGAGTCGCATAGTGTGGGGGCTCCTCTGTCTGTCAGTGGAGCAGGACGGTGACAGCAGTCTGTCGATGAAGCTGCTCTTCTGTCTGGAGATGATCCTGTTCAGTGGATGCAGTAGATTCTCCATGATTGACAGGAGCCTGCTCAGCGCCCACCTCTGTGCCACAGATGTCAAACTGTCCCGCTCCATGCCTACAATACAGCTTGCTTTCCTCACCAGTTTGTCCAGGCGTGAAGTGTCCTTCTTCTTTATGCTGCCTCCCCAGCACACCACCGCGTAGAAGAAGGCACTCGCCACAACAGTCTGATGGTACATCTGCAGCATTTTATTGCAGATGTTGAAGGACACCAGCCTTCTAAGGAAGTATAGTCGTCTCTGCCCTTTCTTACACAGAGCATCAGTATTGGCAGTCCAGTCCAATTTATCATCCAGCTGCACTCCAAGGTATTTATAGGTCTGCACCCTCTGCACACAGTCACCTCTGATGATCACGAGGTCCATGAGGGGCCTGGGCCTCCTAAAATCCACCTCCAGTTCCTTGGTCTTGCTGGTGTTCAGGTGTACAGTAAGTGGTTTGAGTCACATCATTTAACAAAGTCTTTGATTAGCTTCCTGTATTCCTCCTCCTGCCCACTCCTGATGCAGCCCACAATAGCAGTGTCATCAGCGAACCTTTGCACGTGGCAGGACTTCGAGTCGTATTGGAAGTCTGATGTGTATAGGCTGAACAGGACCGGAGAAAGTACAGTCTCCTGCGGCGCTCCTGTGTTGCTGACCACAATGTCAGACCTGCAGTTCCCAAGACGCACATACTGAGGCCTGTCTGTAAGATAGTTCACGATCCATGCCACCAGGTGTGAGTCTACTCCCATCTCTGTCAGCTGTTCCCTAAGGAGCAGAGGTTGGATGGTGTTGAAGGCACTAGAGAAGTCCAAAAACATAACTCTTACAGCACCACTGCCTCTGTCCAAGTGGGAGAGGGATCGGTGTAGCATATAGATGATGGCATCCTCCGCTCCCACCTTCTCCTGGTATGCGAACTGCAGAGGGTTGAGGGCGTGGCGGACCTGTGGCCTCAGGTGGTGAAGCAGCAGCCGCTCCATGGTCTTCATCACATGTGACATCAGAGCAACAGGCCAGAAGTCATTCAGCTCACTAGGACGTGATACCTTTGGGACTGGGGTGATACAAGATGTTTTCCAAAGCCTCGGGACTCTCCCCTGTTCCAGGCTCAGGTTGAAGATGCTCTGTAGAGGACTCCCCAGTTCCAACGCACAGGCCTTCAGCAGTCGTGGTGATACTCCATCTGGACCCGCTGCTTTGCTGGCACGAAGTCTCCTCAGCTCTCTGCTCACCTGTGTTGCTGTAATTGTGGGTGGGGCTGTCTCACCTATGCTGGTATCAGCAGAAGGATAGTTGGAGGATGAGGTACTCCGAGGTGAGAGTGGGTTAGGGTGGTCAAACCTGTTAAAGAAGTTGTTCATTTGGTTTGCTCTCTCCACGTCTCTCTCGATGGTGGCACCCCGCTTCGAGCTGCAGCCAGTGATAATCTTCAGCCATGCTGTGGTGTTCTGGACTGTCAACATCACTTCAAGGGAGGCCCACTGAATCTACAAGCTGATTTAAAAGGAAGGTTCTGTAATGGGGTGCACTCTAGACCCCCTGGAGGTAGTAGAAGAGGAGAGAATGAATACAAAACTGAGTGCCATTTTGAACAAAGCTGCACGTCCTCTCTCTGACACCCCAACACTGAGGACTTTCAGAAAACAAATTATTCAGCAGAAGTGTGTCAAGAAATGCAACGGGGCTCCTGATACCTACAGCAATACGCCTGTATAGCGCCTCACTGGGACTGCCATGTCAGAAATTTTCTTTTTCTTTTTTCTTCCTTTATAGTCATTCTGGTATATGTTCAGATCATAGTGTGGGTGTGTATTTATGCATCTGTTTATCTGTCTATCTACCTTTTTAATTATTTGTTTATTTAGCTTTTGTAAAAACCCAAATTCCCCCTGGGAACAAATAAAGTTCAATCTTATCTTATTTTATCTTATTGTATTGTTCTTCAGCTTCTCTTGAAATATTTTGAGTGAGCTACATTTTTTCCTATTTAATTAATCATTTTATTTTTATTCTATTTTTTATTTGTCATTTTCCACCTGCACAGTGGTAGCGCTGCTGCCTCGCAGTTAGGAGACTCGGGTTCGCTTCCTGGGTCCTCCCTGCGTGGAGTTTGCATGTTCTCCCCGTGTCTGTGTGGGTTTCCTCCCACAGTCCAAAGACATGCAGGTTAGGTGCATTGGCAATAGTAAATTGTCCCTAGTGTGTGCTTGGTGTGTGCTGGCGCCCTGCCTGGGATTTGTTCCTGCCTTGTGCCCTGTGCTGGCTGGGATTGGCTCCAGCAGACCCCTGTGACCCTGTAGTTAGGATATAGTGGGTTGGAAAACTGACTTTCCACCTGTTATCATTCATTCATTTCTCTATTTAACATAAACTGCTTAATCCAACACAAGGTGGATAGATCAGCCTTGAAAATCTTTGAAATAGGGAAGAAAGCTAGAATACCTGATGTTCTTTAAACATTGTTCTATTTTGTAATGAATATTTTCGATTTATGAAGATTATTTTGTGGATCATCTTTCCAAGCCAAAGGTTTTTCTTATGATTTTCTTTCTCCTGGGAAGCATTACAGTAATTTCAGAATTGTTAAAGGTGTTTTGAACTTTCAAGCCAGTTTTCCCATTTCTGGCCCTGGGTGGGTTTCAGCCTCAGGAAGTATTGGGAGACCTGACTGGATTAGAATGAGGTTTGTTTGGACAGACCAGTGGAGATCCCGACCTGCTCTGCTGCTTATTTCAAGGCCTCATGTCCCACTTTGCTGCCGTCCTGAGTACAAATTATTCAAACAGGAGAGAATACACGTTAGATTCTCTCAGTTGTTCTTCTGTGTTCAACACTATGGATCTGTCAGCAGGGAACCTGCCAACGCAGCTTGATAAGCTTTACCATTGGAAAGAGCCCTTTACAAATTTCAGGTAATGCCTATTGCATTGGTCCAGGTTTTTTGATGCCAACATGATTTAACATAACACTGATCAGTTATGTGGGCCTTTGGACTCAATATGAAGTTCACTCTCAACATTCAAACAAATTCTGCAAATATTCTAGCTGGCGTTAGCCTGAAATTTGAATTTTCTCTTTCCTGTGCTTCCATTATTTTGATTGCTGTTTGAACTCTGGATCACAGTGATGTGTTTCATCCCTAATTGCAAAATGTTTCTCAAATTCCTATAATTCTAGGTCCATTAGCTTGAGACTCTCATTGGAGAATCAGATGTGCTGATGCTTCGTTTCAGACCTTGCTCATGTTTAATGTTTAATTGTTCATTAAGAATGGGTTTAGATGACCCATAAGTAAATATTGAAGTGTCTGCCATCTCACTCAAAATTACTGTGTAAGTTTCCTTTATAATTTGCTTGCCAATAAAAACATGTTTTGCTGTCATTGTTGAGAGCTGCCAAAACTTACAATTTCTCCATCAATGAATGAATATCCTTCTGTCTGGAGTGCTTTATTGTTGCTTTATTGTTGGCAAATTCAAGCTCCCTAGCCAACCAACCAGTTGAAGACTTTTTACTGCCAGTCTGAGAAGCCCTCCTTCATCACCCAGGACATCAAACAAACTTGACTTCTCTCTCTTACAGTACAACTACACCTCCTCTCTCTCTCTCCATTTGTGATCATAATATCTAGTTGTTCTTCTGGAGGCAGACATGTCATTAAGCTCCTGGTCCAGACAACATTTCTCCCACCACAATTAGACATTATGTAGATCAGTGATAACTCAATGCAAAGGTCCTGTCTGTTTCAAAGACTCCACGATGATCCCTGTGCATAAAATGCAAGATAGTTCTTGTCTAAATGATTACAGGCCAGTGGCACTGAACTCTGTAATAATGAAGTCATTTGATCATCTGATTCTTCAGTATCTCAGATATGTCACAAATTTTCTCCTTGACCCACTACAGTTTTCTTACTGCACCAATAGGTCAGATGAGGGAAGGGAAAAGGATACCCACTCATGGCCGGAGTGAGCCAAAGAAATTAGTCCATTATCAACTAACCTGGCTCCAGCTTGCAAGCATCAACATTGGCACTGTTACTGGCCACCACTGAGAGTTGGCTGACATCCTCATGCCCAACATGTCGATGTTCCAGCAGTCAAGAAATGCACTGGAAAGGAAGTAAGGCCCAGGACATCACCAAAGGCAACAAGTTGCTCTACCATGATCAAACAGCCAAATCCAAAGGTGTTGGCATCGTAGTCAGTGATTGCCCCCAACAACTTTCTTGTGAAGTCTTCCGAATCAATGATCACCTCATGTCAAGCAAGATCAATGCTTCACTAGCTTTGTGGATCATGTGTGCCAATGCCTCACAAGTGTGCACACACATCCAAATGCTTCCTCCAGGACCACCCACCAGTCACTACTAGGAACTGCCCCCCACCCTATACATCTGGAAGGTCTTCCCCAGTTTCGGATGTGCTAGGGAGTGATGAGTTTACTTGTGCCTTTTTCTGTTCTCTGATGATCTACAGGATTTTCAACCTGTTTGTTCTGTTGTTGATCTTGCTCTGGATTTCTGTTTAGGGACCTTGTTCATCTGGATTGCCTTTTGTTTTAGGCAACTCCATTCTGCCTTTTGTGCTCTACAGAGTTTGCATTTGTTTCAGAGCATATTTGTGGAAACAAACCTTGTTACAAATCAAGTCAAGTCAAGTTAGGGAGCATGCACCCACTACACGACAAAACAACTCGGGATCCCAGTTGGCAACCCCCCAGGCAGACACACAGTCCAGTCCCACCCTCCGTAAATCACCCTCTATCTGCCACAGCCAGGTGTTACATGGGCGACCCCTTGGCCTGGTCCAGCCACTCGGGTCCCCAACAATGAGGATTTTACAAGCCGGATCACCCTCGGGGAAACACGCCACATGGCCATAGTGCCATAACTGACGCTCCCTCACAATGCAGGTAATGTGCCTCATTCGGGACTCCATGAGCAACCGCTCATTTGACACAAAGTCAAACCAACGGTACACAAGGATTTTCCGGAGAGACACAGTACCAAAGGAGTCTGGTCTTCGCTTCAGTCTCCCTTGTTACTAACCGGGGAAATTTTGAGGACTTATGTACTTTGGGACTCCTAGTTCAAGACAGCCACATAAGCCTATATGTTAAGCTGGATCAATGGCAATGCACCTGCCAAATTTCATTAAAATCAGTCCAGCCTTTTTTATGCATGACTGACAACAAGCAAACATACAAACAAAGCAGATTTCGATTTTGTTGATATAGACAGTGCCTTTCAAAGACATACAGTCTCACATCTTGGTTGTGTTGATGTTGGTAATTGAACTGTGGTCTCATTCTCCATTGTTGTCTGGTTTGGCTGAACAATGGTGTACTCCAAAAATAAATGAGAGTGTGTTGTGCGGTTCTGTTGAAAAAATAATTGGCTGTTCTTTTCCATTTGTTCCAGACTTGTATGCATCTAGTGTCACCAGCCATGTCAAAAGGGTCATCACGGACTCATCTCACACAAGTCATCATGTCCCTCTGTAGTTTGTTTTAGATCAATTGAAACTAATTAATAGACACCAAAACCGTTTCTTTCCCAGAAGCATATGCCTCACTAGACAGTAATTTAGCCTGTCGTCCTCGCTTATTTATACACATATGGGCACACACACACACAAAACACACACACAAGCTTTCATTTGAACATCTCTTTATAATTGCACCATTCTGCAAATGTTTGTAATGTATGTTGTTGTTCTAAATAACTTATTTACGCTATTTGCTTGTGATGTTGTGTTCTGTTATAAGCAGCTCCATAGCTACCAAGTTAAATTCTTGTACTTGAAATCTCGTCTCAGCAATCGAGTCCAAATCACCCAATCAATGCAATTCTCTTAGCATGACTACACAGCCTAAAGAAAAAACAAAGCTGAAGAAGCCAAATGACCGTACTGACCGTTTCAACGTCCAAGTGACTACATTGATACATCCAAAGCAATCTCTGGAGGCTTAACTTCTGAAGAGAAGTAATTAAGTGCTTAAGCAATGAACCACAATGGCTATAAATGGACTTCTCAAAGATGCGAAAAAAACACTGAGGATCCATCTCCATTAACTGCTGCTGATCTGCCGTGACCACAAGTGTGGCAATGCATACCGTGGGTCACAGATGGCATGAATGAAGCATTTCGAATCAATATGGCTCTTCTTTTAGCGACACATAAAATGAATGAAAAACAAGCGCACACACACACACACACACATACTGGAGAGAAAACAGAAAAGATGACTGGACACTGTGTCAGGAGAATGTTGGGGGAGCTGGAAGTCATTAAGAAATAACGTTTGATGGAAATGAAAATGATCAACCTACAGAGGGCCAAATTCAAAGACACCCCAAAAATCAAAGTCAAAAAATGATGCAGCAGACGAGTTCATTTTGCCGAAATTTCATTGCAGCAACTCCAAATCGTACTCAGTGGTTTGTATGGCCCCCACGTGCTTGTATGCATGCCTGACAATGTCGGGTGGGGGGTGATCATGCTCCTAATGAGATGGCAGATTGTTGCCTGGGGGATCTCCTCCCAGATCTGGACCAGGGCATCACTGAGTTCCTGGACAGTTTGATGTGCAACCTGGCGGCGTTGGATGGACTGAAACATAATGTCACACCCAGAGGTGTTCTATTGGATGGAGGTCAGACGAGTGAGCATGGGGGCCAATCAATGGTATCAATTCCTTCATCCTCCAGGAACTGCCTGCATACTCTTACCACATAAGGCTGGGCATTGTTGTGCACCAGGAGGAACCCAGGACTCACTGCAAGAGCATAGGGTCTGACAATGGGTCCAAGGATTTCATCCCGATACCTAATGGCAGTCAAGGTGCCATTGTCAGGCCTGTAGAGGTCTGTGCATCCCTCCATGGATATGCCTCCCCAGACCATCACTGACCCACCACCAAACCGGTCATGCTGAACGATGTTACAGGCAGCATAACGTTTTCCATGGTTTCTCCAGACACTTTCACATCTGTCACATGTGCTCAGGGTGAACCTGCTTTCATCTATGATAAGCACAGGCCACCAGTGGTGGACCTGCCAACTCTGATATTCTATTGCAAATGCCAATCAAGCTCTACGGTGCCAGGCAGTGAGCACAAGTCCAATTAGAGGACATTGGGCCCTCAGGCCACCCTCATGAAGTCATTTTCTGATTGTTTGGTCAGAGACATTCATACCAGTGGCCTGTTGGAGGTCATTTTGTACGCTCTGGCAGTGCTCATCCTGTTCCTCCTTGCCCAAAGAAGCTGATACCAGTCCTGCTGATGGGTTAAGGACCTTCTATGGCCCTGTCCAGTTCTCCTAGAGTAACTGCCTGTCTCCTGGAATCTCCTGCATGCCCTTGAGACCATGCTGGGAGACACAGCAAACTTTCTGGCAATGGCACATATTGATGTGCCATCCTGGAGAAGTTGGACTACCTGTGCCAGCTCTGTAGGGTCCAGGTATGGCCTCATGCTACCAGTAGTCACACTGACCGTAGCCAAATGCAAAACTAGTGAAAAAACAGTTTGAGGAGGGAAAAATGTCAATGGGCTCCACCTGTTAAAACATTCCTGTTTGGGGGGTCGTCTCATTGTTGCCCCTCTAGTGTATCTATGTACCTATTGTTAATTTCGTTAACACCAAAGCAGCTGAAACCAATTAACAATCCCCTCTGCTACTTAACTGACCAGATCAATAGCCCAGAAGTTTCAATGACTTGATGCTATAATCTGATTCAAAAGGGTTCCTTTAATTATTTTGAGCAGTTTATTTTAGAGGGTATAGGCCAATCAAATGACTAGATGTCCATAGGGATGGTCAGTATCTGGTCATGAAGGAACAGCAAGATGTGGCTGATGAATCAGTTGGCTCCTGACTTAAACAGGAATTTGAGTGACTGTAATTACCCTACAAGTGAGAAGATGTCAGCCTCTGGAGAGAACGCTTGGGGCTGGTGAGCTAACTACTGAAAACCCAATGGAGAAGCTCGAAAAGATGTACTGTGTTGTACAGAGAAATTAATGAATTGTTTCTAGCCAGAAGAGTGTAAAGCATAACCCAGTACAGAGTTAGAGTGAAGGGGCCATTCAAGCACAGCTGAGCGCAGGGCATGAGCCGGACCACACGGTAAGCCAAGGGGGAATACATTAAACACTTTGGTAATGGTAGCAGCATATAAATTCTGGGCAGTTTAAGGCCAGACAAATCTGTGCATTCAAGCTCATTCCTTCATGGAATGACTAATTATGACCAAGACAGCCAAGGAGAATTAATTAGGTGAAAAAGACACTTTCACTTCCATTATTAAGAAATGAGTAGGACTCTGGAATGAATACTGTTTGAATTCCCAGGACTTGGGAAATACAGTATAAACAATTTTTCTGGGAATATGTACATTTGCAAATTCTCCCCTACTGGCCCCAGCCACAGCTGTCTAATGTAACGCTTTTTAAATGCAATATCATGTGAGAGTCCCCCATTACTGGATACCCCTGAGATAAATTTAAGGTGCCAGTTAACCTATGTAAGAGTTGAATTTGAATCCTGTTCCAATGTGCACCTATCATGTGTCTGAGTCTCATATCCTTCTGAGCTTATTCTTAAAAGCTGATGCTGTTATTTTATTATTCACTATGTATTTCTTGTTATTTTATATAACCCCTTATGAGAAAATGTTATATTTATGGCATAACCATTCTTCTATAGTACTAAGTTTCCTGTTTTTTTTTTCCCATCTAGATCATAAAAAAATTTAGACCATTGTTCTTTTTAAACCATAAGAAACAGGATGAATGTGGAGAAACTCACATGTCTCCTAAAATAAGAAAAAAAGCTAACAGGACTTTCAATCAAATTGTGGTCATTTAAAGTATCAACATTTGTCATGTCCAGTTAGCAACTGGGTGTAACCAATCATGTTAAAAGTTTTCTGATTATGTAATGAATTCTTTTTTTGAGTAGTGACCTAATCAATGGATTGTATAAATATAGCGCAGAGGACACTTTTTTCCTTTCCAAAAACAATAACATGACAAGTTTTTGTCTCTTGCGAGATTTAGATAATGAATAATGATTGACACTTTCTTCTGCCTGTGTTTTATTGCTTAAATCGGGGCATTCTAGAAGGGGGATGTCTGTATTTAAAGCTTATCTTCCACACCTACCATGCGAGGTGAGAAACAAAAATAACCGGACTGGGCTTGGGGCTTTCCTGGAAAACCGTCTGGTGGTCAGTCAGACGTGAATCATAGAACTATATCCCCTCCTACACGCCCTCTCAAACTACCAACCGGCTAGGTGTATCCTGTGAATAGTCAGTCAGGCAGGCAGTCATTATCCAGCCCACTATATCCTGACACAGGGTCATGGGGGTCTGCTGGAGCCAATCCCAGCCAGCACAGGGTGCAAGGCAGGAAACAAACCCCGGGTAGGGTGCCATCCCACCACAGGGCACACACACACACACACCAAGCACACACTAGGGACAATTTAAGATCGCCAATGCACATAACATGCATGAAGGAGAAAATCGGAGTACCCATAGGAAACCCACGCAGACACGTGGAGAACATGCAAACTCCACAGAGGGAGGAAGTGAACCCGGGTCTCCTAAATGTGAGGCAGCAGCACTACCCACTGCGCCACCGTGCTGCCCATCCTGTGAATAGCCCAGTTAGTATTTGAGTCCTTTGAGTATCTTTCCGTTGCTATTAATGGAGTTTCTCAGTTTCTAGCATTATCCGTGTATAGACCTCCTAAATACAATGTGTCTTTCTTTGAGGAATTCTCAGACTTGGAGTCAATTATAATTACGAACTATGATGCGCTCCTAATAGTTGGTGACTTTAACTTTCATATCGATAAACAGTAAAAGAATTCATGAACCTCCTGGACTCTTTTGATTTGAGACAGCTCATTAATCAGCCTACACATATAGCAGGTCATATGTTAGACTTAGTAATTACTAAAAGACTGCAAGTTGATGTGAAGCAGATCATTAAAATTGGTCTATCAGACCTTTTCTTTTATTATTTAATATAGAAATAATGATAGAAAACATTCATGAGAAGCATATTGTTAAAAAATGCTTCTTTTATTCATCAGCAGCTTCAAAATTTACAAACATTCTAAGCAACGAGTCCATTTGTAGTGCTTACTACAATAGTGAGAATAATGTAAATAGTAAGGTGGAAAAATTTCATATTAAGGTGAGAGCTGCTGCTGACCTGAAAAGACAGTTAGATAGATAGATAGATAGATAGATAGATAGATAGATAGATAGATAGATAGATAGATAGATAGATAGATA
>JANRMT010062811.1:6002972-6023745 GCA_026402145.1 Polypterus bichir lapradei | reverse complement strand
ATAGATAGATAGATAGATAGATAGATAGATAGATAGATAGATAGATACTTTATTAATCCCAAGGGGAAATTCACATACTCTAGCAGCAGCACACTGATAAAAAAAAAAAAAAAACAATATTAAATTAAAGAGCGATAACAATGCAGGTATAACAGACAATAACTTTGTATAATGTTAACGTTTACCCCGCCAGGTGGAATTGAAGAGTCGCATAGTGTGGTGGAGGAACGATCTCCTCAGTCTGTCAGTGGAGCAGGATGGTGACAGCAGTCTGTTGCTGAAGCTGCTCCTCTGTCTGGAGATGATCCTGTTCAGTGGATGCAGTGGATTCTCCATCATTGACAGGAGCCTGCTCAGCACCCGTCGCTCTGCCATGGATGTCAAACTGTCCAGCTCCTTGCCTACAATAGAGCCTGCCTTCCTCACCAGCTTGTCCAGACGTAAGGCGTCCTTCTTCTTTATGCTGCCTCCCCAGCACACCACCGCATAGAAGAGGGCGCTCGCCACAACCATCTGTTAGAACATCTGCAGCATCTTATTGCAGATGTTGAAGGACGCCAGCCTTCTAAGGAAGTATACTCGGCTCTGTCCTTTCTTGCACAGAGCATCAGTATTGGCAGTCCAGTCCAATTTATCATCCAGCTGCACTCCCAGGTATTTATAGGTCTGAACCCTCTGCACACAGTCACCTCTGATGATCACGGGGTCCAAGAGGGGCCTAGGCCTCCTAAAATCTACCACCAGCTCCTTAGTTTTTTTGGTGTTCAGGTGTAAGTGGTTTGAGTAGCACCATTTAACAAAGTCCTTGATTAGGTTCCTATACTCCTCCTCCTGCCCAAAAAATATTAAAACATATTCTAGCACTGTTATACCATGGAAGACCCAAAGAGTGTCTGATTTAAAGAGAACATGCCGTAGAGCTGAGCGTAAATGGAGAAAAACTAAACTAACTATACACTATGAGATATTGAAGGTTAAAATAACAATACAATAACACAGTCCGTCTTGAGAGGTGCTGCTATTTCTCTAGAATTATAAATAACAATGCTAGTAATCCCAGAGTCTTATTCTCTATGATTGATCATCTGCTAAACTCAATAACTCAATGGAATGCCTCCAGAATACTTCCAGTGAAACTTGTGAGGCTATTGCTGTATTTTTCAATCAAATAATCAATAATATTAGAAATAATATAGTATGTCTCCCCAACACTGTGCATCCTCTTAAGCCCCAGTACTCTGTTATAAACAAATTAAATTATTTCACCAGGATAGATTTACCTGATTTATATAAAATAATTTCTCAACTGAGACCCTCCACCTGCATCCTTGACCCAATACCAACAAGTTTTTTCAAAGAAGTATCGGGAGTACTAATTGATAGTATTCTTGACATAGTAAACTCGTCATTAGATACGGGGGTCTTCCCAGACTGTCTTAAGGCTGCTGTAGTTAAACCCCTACTCAAGAAAAATAATCTCGACTCCTCTGCTTTTGAAAATTTTAGACCTATTTCTAACCTGCCTTTCTTAAGTAAAATTCAAGAGAAGGCAGTTGTTATGCAGCTAAATGACCACCTCAATAAACATGCTATTCTTGATAAGTTTCAGTCGGGTTTCAGGACAAATCACAGCACAGAAACTGCACTCGTTAAAGTAGTAAATGACTTGTGGGTAAATGCAGACAGAGGCCATGTATCTGTTCTCATCCTCTTAGATCTGAGTGCCACATTCAATACCATTGATCACAATATTCTTAGAAATCACCTTAGTCGGTGGGTGGGCATCTCTAGCAGTGTCTTAAATTGGTTTGAATCCTACCTGGCAGGTAGAAAATTCTTTGTAAGTTGTGGTAATTATACTTTAAAGACACATGATATTCTATATGGTGTTCCACAAGGCTCTATCCTGGGTCTGCTGCTCTTTTCAATCTATATGCTTCCGTTAGGTCAGATTATCTCGGGGCATAAGGTGAAATATCATAGCTATGCTAATGACACACAACTGTATTTATCAAAAGCACCTGATGACCCCGACTCTGTTGTTTCACTAACACAATGTCTTACTTGTGTTTCTGAGTGGATGAGTAGTAATTTTCTGAAGCTAAATAAAGAAAAACTGAAATTTTAGTGATTGGCAATAATGGATATAATGAGATTATTAGAAATAAACTTGATGCATTAGGATTAAAAATCAAGAGGGAGGTAAAAATTTTAGGGGTAACTGTTGACTGTGACCTGAATTTTAAATCACATATTAATCAGATCACTAGGACAGCATTTTTTCACTTAAGAAATATAGAAAAAGTTAGACCTCTTATATCATTGAAAGATGCTGAGAAATTAGTTCACGCTTTTGTTTTCAGTCGACTAGATTACTGTAACGCACTCCTCTCAGGATTACCAAAAAAAGACATAAATCGACTGCAACGAGTGCAGAATGCAGCTGCTAGAATCTTAGCTGGGAAAAGAAAATCTGAGCACATTTCTCCAGTTTTGATGTCACTACACTGGTTACCCTTGTCTTTCAGAATTGACTTTAAAATACTGCTTATGGTTTACAAAGCCTTAAATAATCTCGCTCCATCTTATATATCGGAATGTCTGACATCTTATATTCCAAATTGTAACCTTAGATCTTCAAATGAGTGTCTGCTTAGAATTCCAAGAGCTAAACTTAAAAGAAGTGGTGAGGCGGCCTTCTGTTGTTATGCACCTAAAATATGGAATAGCCTACTGATAGAAATTCGCCAGGCTAATACAGTGGAGCACATTAAAAAACTGCTGAAAACACATTACTTTAACATGGCTTTCTCAAAACTTCATTTTAATTTAATCATGATGCTCTGCATATTCAATTAATTATCATTACTATTCATGGTGGCTCCAAAATCTATACTAACCCCTACTCTCTCTTCTGTTCTTTTTTTGGTTTTCTGTGGTGCTGACCTGTGCCACCACCACCTAATCAAAGCACTGTGATGTCCCTACATTGAAGGATTAAAGGCTAGAACTCCACGTGACCCTCATCATCAAGTCCTTCCATGAGAACCCTGAATATAATGAGGACTGATCATTGATGTTAGGTAGAATGCCTAGAGGGGACTGGGCGGTCTCATGGCCTGGAACCCCTGCAGATTTTATTTTTTCTCCAGCCATCTGGAGTTTTTATTTGTTTTTTTGTCCTCCCTGGCCATCAGGCCTTACTTTTATTCTATGTTAATTAGTGTTCTCTGATTTTAATTCTTACTTTGTCTTTTTTCTCTTTCTTCATCATGTAAAGCACTTTGAGCTACATTGTTTGTATGTTGCACAACAATCGCTACACGAATTGTCGTGATAATGTTGGGTGAAATAATCAAAAAGCGAATCAACATCAACTTTCTCACAAATTTTCTCTTTTTCCGTAAAGCAGTTTTTGACTGACAAAAACATTCCTGTCCAAGAGCGGAATGAGTCACTAAACCTGCCCAGGCATCCTTCAACGAGTAAGGTGACGAGGTTGACCCACTCTGCCATTATTCATTGTAATTTTCTTAAAATTTGTGATGAGTACACAGCTCGCTATTTGCCTATGATATGAACACTATCTAAACTGTTGCCAAACTTAATCTGTACACTATTGTTTAGACACAACTTAAAATTTAATGACATGCTCTGAAATAAAATATAATGAAAAATAAACATTTAGTAACACGGCTTACACGTTATTAGAGTACATGTCAAATGTCAATGTCATATCCAAGTGCCAGTACCCTAGTAGGCTAGTAGCTGCTCATTTACAATGGAATAAATTATAATGAAAACCTCACATGATTGAAATGTTCCACTAACTTAACGATAAACTAGAAATGTTCCGTCCTAATATGAAAAATTCCTATCCTGTGCTTTATAACTTTATTTCATCATACTAATTATCACTCACGCCGACCACCAGAGAACAATAAAATGCACAATACATAATCTAAACGAATTATTAGTACCGAAGAATTTAAATACTAGATATGAGATAAAATAAATTGCAGTGATGTATATGCTAACTGAAATGTAGCGGTATCGGTAACATAAAATGTTTAGTAGTTTAAAAAATTAATTTTAATGTCAAACAGTAACATACATAAAATTTATTTCATAAAACGGCCAGCCCATGACTGGACCAGAGTCCGCAGCCCACAGGGCATTGCCCAAATACCCTAATGGCCAGTCCACCCCTGTTCCTGTCCTTGATCTTCCTCCCTATTAGCCGATTTAGCTCCCTGTGATTTTTACTTGTTCCCGAAAATCAATAGTGACCTGAAGGGAACACATTTTTCTTCAATGGAGGAAGTGAAGACAGAAGCGGCAAGCCTGTTGAAGAGCCTCAAGCAAGAAGACTTCCAGCACTGTTTGAATCAAAGGAAAATACATATGAAGCACTGTAGAGATCGGGAGGGGGAGTATATAGAAGGTGACGGTGTTTACAATGCTGCAATTCATCAATAAATATTTTTTTTTTTACCAATCTGTTTTTTTTTTAAGTCTCACCTTGTATACGATGTAAAATAGCACTGTGCTGCTCTCAGTGCCTGCTGCCCTTTCTCCTTCTTGAATCCGGGTCTTCAATAGTCATGACCGGGAAGGCTAGGGAACTGAGGGCACAAACAACAAGTCTGGTGGAAATGTGCTCAGTGTATTTGTTTAATCCAAAACCACTGTCCAAATCAAATATAATGCAATGCAGTTCATCATTAAATAAATAAATAATCCACGATAAAAAACAATGCCCTGGGGCACCAATGACTCACCCGTGACTGCCTTGTCACCTTTCTAATACACTGGCTCTCTCGTTTACATAAGTTACTCCCTCTTGATGTTAATCCCTTTCTTTTGTGACCAGTGACAAGGAGGGTGTCAGGAACAGAAGAAACGTTGGGGTACCACACTGGTAACCCTGTTTGATTGAACCGAAAGTCCAACAAAAAAAGGGTAATTGCAAAATAAGTAAGAATAACTTTGAACTCAAACGATACTGAAACCACGTCAGCCTGTAGCATTTTTTCTAATGCTGTTTGCTCAGTTGTGCCATGCTCTGCTGCTGATTGGAATGAAGCTGCCACCATTCTGGTTTGTCGCATTCTATAGTGGAGTGACCAGAAGGGGTGCGACTTGCTATTAACATCAATGAGTGTCTTCTCTAGAATGTTTAGAAAGAAGAGGATTTCATTAACGATAACATCCTCTCTCTCCCTGGTCTTGTATCGCTAACCTCGGTTAAGCTTTTTAGATGAGCACGTCTGACACTTTCTTCTTTTAGTTCTCAATCCTTCTTTGACCTTGACTTTTCTCTACTCAGGCTTCTTTAATACCTTTGTGGGTGCAGGTTGTTAACTCAAAGACCCATGGAGTGTCAGTTAGGAACAGCTGAGCCAATTGGATCTGCGTGTTCACAAGCAACCAGCTCAATGGCAAACTGAACTTCTCACAGCTCCATGGCTTTGCAGCAGGATGCATCCACACCCACATGCCTGAGCTGTACTATGTTGTATTAAAAATCTTCTCATCAACACAGGCCCTTAATATGCAAGCACACAAAGATAAAAATACATGGACAGGGAGAGAATGCATAAACTATGTAGAGAAAGTGAAACATTAATCATAATACAAATAATATAAACTTTTATATATATATATATATACACGAGGGGGGGACCCAAAAATAACCGGAATTTTGTTGTTGTTAGGTTGGGACTTGTAGTACGTGGTTGGACCGCTAGGACGATCTAGTTACACTCCTCACAAGTCAGTCTGCCAAGTGCTATCAGTCTGGAAGGTTGTGCTTGTGTTCAGTGAATTTTGTGAAAGTAGTTTTGTGCAAGCGTAATTTTTTTACGATGGCCGATTATCGTGAGCAACAAGCGGCAGTGAAATTTTGTTTTCTTCTTGAAAAAAGTGTTGCAGAAACTATTGTTATTGAAACGGTATGACAACCCTGAACCACCCACCCTACTCACCGGATTTAGCTCTGTGTGATTTCTTTTTGTTCCCTCGGATGAAAAAAGACTTGAAAGGTAGGCATTTTGCTGACGTCGAAAAGGTAAAACAAGAAACGACCAGAGCATTAATGGCCATTACTTCAGACGAATTTAAAAAATGTTTCGAACAATGGAACAAACAGTTAGATAAGTGTATTTCTGCCAATGGAGAGTACTTTGAAGGAGACTAACTGTAGTTTGTACAGAAAATTAAATTAAACACGTTTTAAAAATATTTCCGGTTATTTTTGGGTCCCCCCTCGTATATATATATATATATCTGCGGTGGGCTGGCGCTCCTGCCTTGCGCCCTGTGTTGGCTGGGATTGGCTCCAGCAAACCGCCGTGACCCTGTAGTTAGGATATAGCGGGTTGGATATATATCAGGGCTGGGCAAGTTAACAAGTTATTATCGCGTGAACGCATTAATTAATTAAAACCAACAATTATTTAATTGCGCATTAACGCAGTTTTTGCTATTATTATTATTATTATTTTGAACGCCTCAGTCTCGCTAGCGATCGATAGAGATCAGTGATCTTCTTGTTACAGTGCTTTTGATACACTTTTGCTAGAAGGAAAGTTAGCTTTGTTGATTTGACCTCGATTCCCTGTGGGTACGTGAGTAGCAAAGGTCAAACAGCTTCTAAAATGGCATGTGGAGAGATACCAAAGTGAATGCTCAAAGCAAAACTTTTTTTGTATTATCGCTGAATCGGACTCTGATTTGTCGCACTTCGATTTTGATGCAAGTGATCTGGAGATGTAGATTGAGCCTGCTGGCCATCGAGCCGCCCCCAACACAGCTGCTGCTGCCGCACACTGCAAACAGGTGCCAACAGCAGGCACAACAGGCAGCAACAGACGTTTTATGTTGGTTTTTGTGTGAAACCATTGCTTTGTGTGCTTTTCAGAAAACTGAGTTTTTTAGAAAAAAATATTAGCCCTCAAAGACAACACACTACTTTTAAGTTCATTATTGAATTTTACGCATAACAATGTGATTGTTGTGATTGTCTGCGATTAATCATGATTAAAAATTTTACATATTTATACATATTACATACATACATATGAATGTACTGTCACACACGTGTGAGTAGGAGACAGCTGAAGGGCTTAAATAATGTTAATACCACATCTGACCGAGGAGGGCGGGGTGCACTGACTGTCTTTCTCAGTTCCCTGCAGACCTTTCCCGAGAAATCCTACCAGGTTCCGGTACCTTAGAAGATGTCACTTCCGAGCCCCGCCTCTTCGATGATGTCACCTCCGGTCCAGACGACATCACTTCCGGGTCCCACCTTGTCGATGCTGTCACTTCCGGATCCTGTCCCTTCGATGACGTCATTCCCGGTCCAGATGAGACATTTCTGGGATACGCCCCTTCGATGACGTCACTTTCTGTATGGGCCTTTAAAGCTGCCAGTTGGAGGTTTTGCAATGACTTCCGTTGGCTTAACCAAGTCTCCAATTTTAATGCTAATCCCATGCCTCACGTGGACGACCTCCTCGAAAGGCTGGGCCAAGCAAGATTCTTAACCACACTTGACATGACGAAAGGGTACTGGCAGATTTCTTTAATGGATTCCGCAAAGGTGTCCTTCCATTCGGGTTACACGGGGCTCCTGCGACTTTCCAAAGTCTGGTGAACAAAGTGCTCCGTCCCCATAATGCGTATAGTGCTGCCTATCTGGATGACGTCGTCATCTACTCCAGCACATGGAAGGAACACGTACAGCAGGTCAGAGTGGTGTTGTGGACACTTGGAGAAGTTGGGCTCCGAATCAATCCAAAGAAATGTTTCTGTGGACTGAAAGAAGCTAAATATTCGGGCTACCTGGTGGGTCTGGGCACCGTGAAGCCACAGTGTTCAAAAGTTGATGCCATTTTAAAATGGTCCCGTCCGCGAACCAAGCGGCAAGTCCAAGCATTTCTCAGATTAGCCGGGTGGTGTGAACATGGTATGGACTGACAAGACAAAACCTGCGTTCTGTGACTTAAAACAGGCTTTTACTTCAGCAAGAGTGTTGATCGCTCCTAATTTTTCTCTCCCATTCATTCTCCAGACGGACGCTTCGGACACAGGCCTCGGTGCCGTGTTAAGCCAAAGTGTCAATGGTGTTGAACACCCCATCATGTACCTGAGCCGGAAACTGCTGGATCGAGAGACCAGGTACATGGCGGTGGAAAGTGAAGCCCTGGCAATTAAATGTGCGATTACGCAGTTGAGGTACTACCTCTTGGGCTGGCAATTCACTCTAGTGTCGGATCATGCTCCTTTACAGTGGATGGCCCTTCTCAAAGAGTCGAATGCACGGGTCACTAGGTGGTTTCTTGACCTACAACCTTACAAGTTTTCGCTCATTTATCATAAGGGCTCTCTCCATACCAACGCTGATGCCCTCTCTCGTGCTCAAGACCTCTTGTGGGGGGGGGGGGGCCTTGTCACACACGTGTGAGTAGGAGACAGCTGAAGGGCTTAAATAATGTTAATACCACATCCGACCAGGGGAGGGCGGGGTGCACTGACTGTCTTTCTCAGTTCCCTGCAGAGCTTTCCCGAGAAATCCTACCAGGTTCCGGTACCTTAGAAGACGTCACTTCCGGGTCCCGCCTACTCAATGACGTTACTTCCAGTCCAGACGACGTCAATTCCGGGTCCCGCCTCATTGATGATGTCATTTCCAGTCCAGACGATGCCACTTCCGGGACATGCCCCTTTGATGACGTCACTTCCTGCATGGACCTTTAAAGCTGCCATTTTACCACCATGGAATCAGTTCTGTTTTGGACTCAGTGTTGTGAATATCTCTGTTCAATTCTACAAACCTTTTGCAGCTAGGGATATTATATGGGTGGCTGCCCCAAACCTTTTTGTATGATGTCTGGTCTGTGTTTATATTACAGTACCTATGTACAATACATACATACATATTGTCGCAGATGGCAGGGGGACTGGAGGAGGGCTCACGCCTCCCCCAGACCACGTGGGGGCAACCGCCCTGGTGCATTTGGGGGCCACAGGTACAGAGCTTTGAAGCTCAACCCTGTAGGGACCCGTGGTCACCGCCAGGGGGCGCCCCAATGCCTTTGGAGCCCTGGACCTCAGCATTTCCGCCACACTCGGAAGTGCTGGCGGGAAGAGGATCAGTGACACCCGGAGTGCTTCCGGTTGCACAGCCGGCACTTCTGCCACACTGGGTAGTGCCGGTGGAAGATTGCCGGGAGGCACCTGGAGCACATCCGGGTGATTGTAAAAGGAGCCGCCTCCCTCCATTCATTGGCTGGAGTCGGAAGTGAAGGAAGGACAAGGTCTTGGAGGAGGCAAGGAGGTGGCCTGAAGAGAGTGAGGCATTTTGGTTATTGGCCTGGACTTTTGGGGACTTGTAGGGGTTTGTTTGCACTTGTAAATATTAGTAATGTACAGTAAACGTGTTGTGGGTGATTTGAACGTGTCTGCCTGTCTGTGTCCAGGTCATCTTCCACAATATATAAGTATATATATATAGTCACACACGTGTGTTTAGGAAACAGCCAACAAGCCCTAAGATGAGTGAATCTGCAAGAGACAAAGGGGTGAATCATGGCACTAACACATCTCTCTCTACTAACAGAACCAACGAAGGAAAACAATAACTCACCACTTTCCGAGTCCGACGCTGACTCAATGACGTCACTTCCGGCTCTGACATGACAACGTCTCTTCCGTCAACAAGCCGATGACGTCACTTCCGTTCCCATATTTTGATTTCATTTCCTGATTTTCTTTTGTATAAATAGTTCCGTATCAACCTCTGTTTTTTTGTCAAACTATTTTGTTTTGATCCCATGTTTAATATTGTGTCCTTGGGCTGGACATTTTACAGGGATACTCCCCAAACCTTCGTGAAGTTGTCACGTGTTTTCTTTACTTATTACAATATATACACATAACCCATAAGAATACCTATATAGACTATATTATAGTTAATGGTTAAAATATACAGTATACAGAAGAGTTTATAAATATATAAATGTATCTACCTGAATATATGACCAACACACTCTTCTTGCTTACCTCTCATCCTTCCTTATCTTCAATACACTGGCCTCTTCATCCCCGTCACCTGACAGGTTCTTTCGTTTGCTCCTCACCTCATCAAGCTCACCTGACTGAAAATGTGGAGGTCTTTATAAGATTAACCTCAGAAGGACATCCAAAGTCTGTCCAACCTACCAGAAAACATCTCTGGGTCACCTCCTACAAATACTACAGTTCCCAGGAGCCTCTGAGGTAGCCTTATCTCTTGCAGCACAATAATGCTGCTCTCCAATAGCGCTATGGAAAATTAGTTCTTAGGCAGAACTCAATTCCAGACCAGAATCTGCTGGCATAGCATGCCAGCTGAGTAATTGTATTTGACCCTTGTTAATCCCAAGTTTAAAAAAGAAAAGAAGGGTAGAGACACAACATTTTGTCTATATAACTTCATCAGGAGTGCATAACATAACATAGTACAGGATAATATAGCAATCTCAAACCCCAGTTCAGGGTTGTACTAATCAAGTAAAAACTGAATGAATGTATAGTTGGCTGTCCAGGTGTGGGTTTTTAATCTGTACACCCCCATTAGCTGTTGAGGCACTGGTGGCCTGCCCCTCTGGCTGTGATTACTTTTTTGTGTTTTTCATTAAAGTGAGCTGTCCATCATGGTAGTCTATGCCTGTGCTGAAATTTCGACGGCAGGTAACAAATGGTGAGGAAAGCAATAAGGGATGAAATGGCAAGCAGCCTGCCTCAAAACCGCCCGCCATCCCTTTAATGCTTTGGCTGTTTTGTCAAGATTTGATGACAGATCTGTCACAGCTGTAGGAGGCAGAAGTTTTGTAAACATTTAATTTGCTTATCATCAAAGTTCCTTACTAGTTCCCAAAATAAAAAAAAAAAAAAAACAAAAAAACTATAGCTTCTTATTTTAGAAAGCTAACCCACTTTTTTTGGCAAACTTCAATGAAATCCCAAGTGGTCATCATTTCTGTCATGAAAATTGTATTTGATGCCTATTTAACTTTATTTAACTGTTAAACCATCAGCAGGAATTTGTGGGAGAAAGCTGACCTCCAAAACGAGAGCAGTCTCATTTGAAAAGAGGAACTAATTCTGTCATGCCAGAGATGGGCAAA
Source organism: Polypterus bichir lapradei (assembly GCA_026402145.1). Lineage (NCBI taxonomy): Eukaryota > Metazoa > Chordata > Cladistia > Polypteriformes > Polypteridae > Polypterus > Polypterus bichir. The sequence continues at coordinate 6,012,571 of JANRMT010062811.1, read as the reverse complement.
AGACGTTAAATCAACACAGCTGGCTCTCATTTGCTTTATACTATCATAGAGCTTGAAGCAAAGTCATTAGGAGATGGGTGTTGACGTCACCATCTCCGCTGTCAGGAGTGATGGGAGCCTCCTGGGACAATGAGATGTCCATTCAGGGGCCCCAGAGAAGGAGGGTATCTGAGTTGGGAGATTGTGGGCAAAAACAGTGGTGGTCAGAACAGTGCCAGGAGCAACGAGGCAGTGTGTTGTAGTGACCAGCAGTTTAAAATTCAGCTTCAACAAATCGCTTAAACTGACTTTTCTCCAGCTGTAATAAATATACATTGTGACCTGTGACCTGGTAGTGGTCATGAAAAAGATGGCTTGATGGCTCCTTTGCTTACTATTCCTACCGGTCAATGCCAGTTGCTGCCCGCTAATGCTCTCTTAGCTATGAGTTGGTGCTCTGTTAAATAGTAAACCAATGACAAAGAAACAAAGCTGCCCTTCGAAAACCCCCTCCTAAAGAGTATTTCAATGGGAAACAAGCATACTCTTAACCGGCCTTTTGTGGAATCAGTAGCGGCTTTGCACTCGTACTGCAGTACTAGGGTGTTGTACCATGTTAGCAGTTATGGATGTAGTGAGAAGTTAAGCAAAATGACACTTTTTATGTCTAACTGGAAAGATTACGATATGCAAGCTTTCGAGGCAACTCAGGCTCCTTCTTAAGGCAGGGGCCTGAGTTGCCTGAAAAGCTTGCATATCGTAATCTTTCCACTTAGCTAATAGAAAGTGTCATTTTGCTTAACTTCTCACTACACTCTTACTGTGTAACATGCTTCTTACACTTTTTTTTAAAATGTTTATAAGTCCGAGCTCCGACCAGCCTAATTGTTCACTCTTCTGTCCTCTCTCCCCTAGACTGTGTCTGCCCCAGCCACTGCTTCCGAGCCATTGAACCTGCTCGACAAAGAAGACTTTGTGTTTTTTTATGTTAAAGGGTGGAGCTACAGTGGGACATTCTACCTGTGCACGTTTGTGCCGAAGATAAAGTCTTCTGTCTATTCCACGTATCCAAATGGCGACCCTACAAAGACCTAAGGCAGAAGGTGGCATGGCTCTACCTAACTTTCAGTTTTATTACTGGGCAGCAAATATACAAGCTATAAAAACCTGAATATGGACACAAATAGATGAACATACACAGGCTTGGTGCGCAGTAGAAAAAAATCATGCAGTACTTCTTTATATTCCTTGCTTTGCACCCCAATAAATGCAAGTTATTGCCAATATACTAACAATTCAATTGTGCTTCACTCACTTAAAAAATGGAACCAATGTAGGAAGCATTTTAAGAGAGAGAAGCTTTAATCTGTGGCACCTTTGCACGAGAACCACCTTTTTCCACCCTCTCAAAAGTATGCAGCTTTTAATGTCTGGAAAACATTCGGGATTAAATCACTTAGAGATCTGTACATAGACCATATCTTTGCATCCTATGAACAATTACACTCCAAATTTAACTTCCCAGCAACACATTTCTTTCACTACTTTCAAATTAGAAACTTTGTTAAACAACTTTCCCAATTTTCCTCACCTCCCACCTACCTCTATGCCAGAAAAAATATTGCTCAGTCTCAAGGACTCAGGCAGCATATTCGTAATATATAAAACCATTTTACAGTCCCTCCCTTTCAAAGATCCAAGAGGACAGTGGGAAAAGGATCTCTCACTCAACATCTCAGAAAAGGAGCGGAAGGTAGCAATGCACAGAATTCACTCAAGCTCCATATGCACAAAGCATAGAATTGTTCAACTCAAAATCATCTGTTGAGTGCATCTGTCTCATTTAAAACTGTACAAAATTTTTTCAGGGCAAGATCCAACCTGCAAACATTGCAATCGAGCTCCAGCCTCACTGGGTCACATTTTTTGGACCTTCAACAAATTAACATCACCCCGGACAAACATTTTTAAATGCCTTTCAGACAACCTTGGGGTCACAATCCCTCCTAACCCATTAACAGCTGTGTTTGGTGGAGTTCCAGATGGGCTTAAAGTGGAGAATGACAAACAAACTGTACTCACCTTTACTACACTATTGGCACGCAGACTTATCTTGCTCAACTGGAAGAATCCTAACTCTCCTATTCTAAGTCAGTGGGTAACTGACATTATATATGATCTAAAATTGGAAAAAAAAATTTGCACTTAGAGGATCTGTACAACACTTTTTGAAAACCTGGCAGGATCTAATCAATAACATTTTAGAATAACTACTTAAATTGAGGAAGCTGATTCTCTCCCCTCTTTTAATCCATTTAGCTTTATTCATTTATTAATTTATCTATTTACTTATTTTTACTAGTTTAAAATTTGAATCTGCTGGCCTAGTTCTCTTTTCATGGGTGGCGGTTTATTTTGTTTCAAACCTTTTCTTGTAAAACACAAGTTATTTGTATGGAATGTTATTTGATTTTAATAGAATCAATAAAATAAAAAAAAAAAGTCTTCTCTCTATTTCTGCCTGTTTAGGAATAAAGTTAGTCTTTCTTGGAAACCTGGTCCCATCTTCCTGTGTCTTGTTCAACATTATGACCCAAGCTTCACAATATATATATAATTAATTGTAATGTCTCCTTATCTTTAACACTAGAATTGCCAGAGCCTATGAAAACACTTGTAGATCCGTCCCACCTTAAATTACTTCATACCTTTCCATCAGCGTCTTTTGTCCTTTAAATGTGTCAATAAGCAGCAAGCAGCCTACTATCACATCCCCCCACCGCCACACAGTTTTCTCAGCTCAAGTCTGTTTATCTGTGTGTCAGTTGCTTAGAGTTGTATAGAGTAAGAAGTCAAGAAAAATGACAACTTTTATAAATACTATATCGTCATTTGGAACACATGCATTTCACGTGTGTTCTGTGTCTACAACATTCAATTTAAACACATTGTTAAAACAGAAACGTTTTTCATGTTTTAGTAATAACTGACAAAATGTAGACATGAAGTGTATAATGTGTGAAATCTGAAGTCCAAATATCAAATAAACACTTTCACAAAAGGTACAAATATAACAGATCAAGTGTGCTTCTATTCAAGAATATATCTGCAGAAAAAGAACGCGTTAGGGTGCGACATTGACACGTATTTGCTACAACCGCTTCAGTGGGGCAACGGTATCAACTGTTGACTGATAATCAAAACTCCATGGGTTCAAGACTGGACGAGTCCATTTTGAGAAGTGAGCTGCTCTTAATCTTACTATTTTAGAATAAAAATATACATTTGATTTCAGTCTGCAACTGCCAGTGTAAATGTATGATACTTGTAAAGGTTAGCTTTGTTTTTTTTTTTATTCAGTTTTATTCTCTTAGTCACGTGCACGGTCCCCTCATCTGACACTGCTGTTTTCACATAAAGACACGCTATAACAGAGGTGAACTCAGATCATGACGACGGTTCTACATTCTGCACTTTTGCCGCTGCTGTACTTTGTATATGTACACAGGAAGCTCTGTAGTCTACTTGTGACTTTACGCTGTAGGAAGTAAGTAAATAAATAAAGGTAAATAAGTAAATAACATTCGATCTGGCTCTTATATACAAAGTACAGCGACGGCAGCTTCCACCTGCAGCTATAGACTCTTCAGTACGCAAGCGACTCTCCACTCTAGTGTTTAGATCTGGACGGTTTTTGTGTCAGACGTGGGGGACGGGGGGTGTATGGGATTGTGAACGCAACAGAGAATAAAAATGAATAAAAAAAAACCAAAGCTAACCTTTACAAGTATCAAATGTATGTTTTTATTCTAAAATAGTAAGAATAAGAGCAGCTCACTTCTCAAAACAGACTTGTCCGGTCTCAAACCCATGAAGTTTTGATTATCAGTCAACAGTTGATACCGTTGTGCCACCGAAGCGATTGTAGCAAATGCATGTCAATGTCACACCCTAAGGCGGGTTCTTTTTCTGCAGTTATATTCTTGAATAGAAGCGCACTTGTTCTGTTATATTTGTACCTTTTGTGAAAAGTGTTTATTTGATATTTGGACTTCGGGCTTCACACATTATACACTTCATGTCTACATTTTGTCAATTATTACTAAAACATGAAAAACGTTTCTGTTTTAACGATGTGTTTACATAGATCGTTGTAGACACGGAACACACATGAAATGCATGTGTTCCAAATAACAATATAATATTTATAAAAGGTGTCAATTTGCTTGACTTCTTACTCTATACAACTCTAAGCAATTGACACGCAGGCAAACAGACTTGAGCTGAGAAAACTGTGTGGCGGTGGGAAGATGTGATAGTAGGCTGCTTGCTGCTTATCGACACATTTAAAGGACAAAAGACGCTGATGGAGAGGTACGAAGCAATTTAAGGTGGGACAGATCTATGAGTTTTTATGTAGGTTCTGATAATTCTAGTGTTAAAGTTGATGGATAAGGCATCTTAAAAGGAGACCTTGACAGAAGTACTGCTGAGAACAAAAGAAATGTCCTACATGATGCATCCATTTTTAAGGTTACAGGGTGATGGTGCCTGTCTCAAGAGCTGAAGTGCCGAATACTGGTGTACTTCTTCATGTGTGATTGTCTAAGCTCAGTGAAGCTGTTCACACAATCAGTTGAGTCTAACTGCACCCCTTGTGTGGTGTGTTGTGACTTAATGCTGACATTTGTAACCTGATTCGAGGGTCTAAACATTTCACATAGATTTTCGTGGTCCATTAATCCTTTATCATGGGTCTCTTTGTATTGTGATCTGGCTTCCTATGTGGAGGGACTTGTGATTTTATCTTCTGTGTATGGTGATTTATATGAAATATCACATGGTCAATCTACTTTTCCTTTGAAAACATATATGTGATAAAGGAAAGATGTAGCCAAGGTTATAGTATACACTTTGCTGCCCTGTTGTAGACAATGGCAGTAGAGTTGGCTCATGTCTCTCACACACAACTGAGCAGATTAGTTTACTTGGCAGCCCTAAAACTGTAGGAATTTTTAAGAACATAAGAAATTTGACAAACAAGAGGAGATCTTTCAACACCTCAAGCTCGTTTGTTTAGCTAATAGCTAAGCTGCCCCAATATCTTCAGCAAAATGTTTTTAAGCTTAAGGTGAATCACGAACTCGAGGACATCAGTCAAAATTAAGGGGAAGTGCATTAAAAACTGAAGCCAGGAAGCTCTTCTTTACGCAAAGAGTTGTGGGACTCTGGATCGAACTACCAAGAGATGGAGTTGAAGCAGAAACCTTCACAAACTTTAAGAAGAATCTGGATGAGATACTGGAACAGCTTAGCTATTAGCTAAGCAAATGGGCTTGATGGACTGAATGGTCTCCTCTTGTTTGTCTTATGTTCTTTTGTTTCTTATGTATCTCATCCTGATTCTTTTTAAAGGCGGCAAGTTTCTGCTTCAACTACACGTCTCGGTAGCTTCTTCTAAATTCCTACTTTTTTTAAATTTGTTCTTGAAGGAATAAAAAAAACCAAACTTTAAAAAAAGTTATCACATCTCATACCTTAAAAATACAGGTGAAATTCAGTTACAACAAATATCGTTGCAACAAAATTTTCATTACAACAAAGTATTTTTACGGTCCCGACAGTTTCGCCATATGACAGAGTCTATAGAAATCTCCATCCATCCATTATCCAACCCGCTATATCCCAACTACAGGGTCACAGGGGACTGCTGGTGCCAATCCCAGCCAACACAGGGCACAAGGCAGGAAACAAACCCCGGGCAGAGTACCAGCCCACCACAGGACACACACATCCACATAGGTGCCAGCCCACCACAGGGCACACACACCCACATACCAAGAACACACTAGGGACAATTTAGGATCGCCAATGCACCTAACCTGCATGTCTTTGGACTGTGGGAGGAAACCGGAGCACCCGGAGGAAACCCACGCAGACACGGGGAGAACATGCAAACTCCACGCAGGGAGGATCTGAGGAAGCGAACCCAGGTCTCCTAACTGCAAAGGCAGCAGTGCTACCACTGCGCCACCGTGCTGCCCCTATAGAAATCTCGTTACGAGGCAGAGGCGCTACCACTGCACCACCGTGCCGCCCCTATAGAAATCTTGTTACTTTGAAATACATTCATCAGATACTTTCATTACAATGAAGTGCCCAAAAGACCTTGAAATGCCTGAATGAATCATCCACAAAGCAGTAAGTTCTGTGGCCACAGCTCAGTGTGCACAATGTTTCCCAAACAGAAACACTGTAAATTTTTATCTTTCTTTAAACTTTTCTCAAACTGTTTTTTTTTTTTTGCTGTGTTTGTTTTCTGTGGTTTTCAGTGATACCTTTTGCTTATTGCTCATCAACATTTGAAAAACATCTATTGGAATTTAACTCATTGTCACCCTCCTATAGAAATGGCAGATGCTTGTTCAAGAAACATTCCTATTAGTGCACCACTCATTCAAGAGAAAGCAAAGTCACTGCTGTGAGGTTTCTAAACTCTTTTGGGACCTCCCCCAACGGGGTGACATGCCGAAGAGCGTCCCGAAGCGCAGTCACCATGTCTGTGGAAGACTGTTTATCCGTTGCCAGGGCAACAGCAGACTTACAGCGCTGCAGCGGCTCGCCAGCGATGCAGCTCCGAAAAGATCTTGATTGGTGAGGCACTGAACATTATAAATGCAGGGAACAGTATTACTTGGCCACTAATCTGGCTTATACCACAACCGCAGTGTTTAAGGATTTTCTTCCGTGGCGCTCTGTTGCAGCACTGTGAGCCTGTGGTTGCCCTGCCCCGGCAACAGAAAATCTTTTCCACAGACGTGGAAATCACGCTTCAGAAACCTCACAATATGAAGAAGAAGAAAAGGAAGATTCTGCTTCTGATTGATAACTGTGCTGCCCACAGCATGCTTCCACATTTATATAATGCTCCCACCCAATTGCATAGCAGGACTTTAGCCACTAGATTTGGGCATCGTTCGCACCCTGAAAGTGTATATTATAATTATTATAAGTGTACAGTGTCGTGGATGCCAGGGGCGATGACCCGGCCGGGATGCCTTGGAAGACTGGAAGTGGGCGTGCGCCCATCTGGCACCACATGGGGGCTGCCTTCCTAGTTGCTTTAGGGGCCACAGGTACAGGGCATGGAAGCCCCACCCTGTAGGGGCCCGTGGTCACCGCCAGGAGGCGCCCCAGTGCCTTGGGGACCTATTGCCCCAGCACTTCCGCCACACCAGGAAGTGCTGGGGGTAAGACTTTGGGAGACACCCGGGGAGCTGCCGGGAGGACAGCCAGCACTTCCGCCAGGATGGGGCGTGGCCAAGTGAGGAATGCCGGGAACACCTGGTGCTCATCCGGGGACTGTATAAAAGGGGCCGTCTCCATTCATTCAGCGCTGGAGTCGGGAGGCCGAAGGACAAAGCACAGGAGAGGTGTGGAGGCGGCCCGAAGAGAGGCATTTGTGTGGCCGGGACTGAGTATTTGGGGTGTTGTGCACTGACTGGGTCTGAGTGACCATTATTAATATTGTAAATAGTGTAAATAAAATGTGTGGTGGTTGAGAAACAACATGTCCGCCTGTCTGTGTCAAGGCCAAGTCCACAACAGTCACAAGAAAATGCTGAGAAAAATTCTCGTCAGCATAACTTGTAGACAGGTAGAGATTAAAATTAACGTGAAAGAAGCTATTGAAATGATTGCAAACGCCTGGACACAAGTTAAATCAAGCACTATAGTGAGAAATGTAGAATCTCATTACAACAAAATTTTCATTAAAACAAATTTTTTTAGGTCCCTGGCTCTTTGTTGTAATGGAATTTGACCTGTGTACTAAATATTCATATACTGCTTTGGTTTAATCATCACTTTCTTGCTTCTCTTCACTTTGTATTCCCCAGCCTCATCCCACACACTGAAACATCCTACAGCTGGTTCTAAGTTATTTATAAATATGTACAATGACATACATCATATTTCAATGTCTTCACTCTTAAAGGGGTCTTCACATTACAATTCATGACCCCATCACCCCACCCCTCCACTGACAAGCCCAGCCACCCCCCAATCACTGAAAAATCACTCTGACAGTTCAGAGAAAACAGTCTTTTAAATTTGTAGTTATTGTTAGGATGGGTAGGGGGATTTTTTTTCAGACCAACTCCGCACACAAAATTTAAAACAAAGGTAATAAAAAAGTCTGAATATGTTTATAATGATAACTTTATTAATAAACAAATAGAATAATAATAATATATTGATGGGTGCAACACAGGAAAAAGGTTGGGTGTGTGGGCGACTTCATGAGTTCTTTATCTTCTTCCTGCGGGCTTCAGCATCTGCATCATCACAATTATTATCTGGACTCCCAGTCTTTGTGACGGCAGTAGAGCACAGAGAGGTCTGCCCTTGCTCCACTTTGAGGTAATCCAGTGTTCCTCATGGCCCCCCAAGCTCCACAAGGAATGAGAGGTGGTGGGTCTGACCCTATTAAGGTTGGTGGGATGTTGCTCAGCATTCCATTTTGATAAGCATGGGAATGGTGGTATAAGCTGTGGCCCAGCCATGCATGGAGGTAGTAAGGCACACCAGGGCAGTACAGAGGCAGGTGAGGGTGCTTGGTGGGGGTCCAAGGCAGCTGCTGCCACTGTATAAAAGCAGTAGTAGAGGATGCTACAGCTGTTGTAGCTGCAGCCCATAGGAAATTGAGACCCCTTGTAGCCCTAATGGAGGATGTGGGCACACTTAATAAGCTCAATAGGCTACTTCCTATCACATCAGTGCTGGCAGGACTCCACTCTTGGGAGCTTGGGTGCAATGGGTTTGGGTGGGGAACCTAAAATAATTGCAGGTTACATGCTAAACATGCTGAACTAGAGACCACTTTGAAAGGCACTATATAACATCCCAATCTTAACTGAATCCTCACCATTGATTCACTGTGTGACTCTTAGTGAGTTCCTTATCCTCATCCACAAACTGTAGGAATATGTACGGTAATAAGAGAAAGACATTCACCCTGGGAATCCATCCCATTTATTATGAAATAATGCAGCAAAATCAACGTTCTCCAGGAAAGTCACAAAGGACTGCGTCCGAACAGAACTAAACTAGGGAGGAGAGGTGCTTGGCTCTCATAAGGAGTGTGCAGGAAGAGGCGGGTCCATGAGGGGAGTGGCAGAAGTGAGGTCAGTAGGAGGGCGTGGTCTGGACAGTGATGCAGAAGTTGATGCCAGTGTAGTTGGTTTTCCCTTCTTATGATCTGTAGAAGAGGGAGAAGAGACATTAGTGCACTTCATTAAGCCCCGACTCGACATGCTACCATCAGTTAAGCCCTTTGACTGTCTCCTATGCGCACGTGTGTGACAGTACAGTACATAAGACTTACAACTAACTGTGTGGTATTGACAAATGCAGCTTGGCGGTTGGTCTTACATGAACAATACACTCACATAAATGTGACAGCAGTATTCCTGAACACACCAGGCATGTTTATAGATATGTTTTGAGACTGCCCTCCTGTGTTCAGCTACTGGTCTGGTTCGTCTGATCTATTAACATTTCTTTGCATCCCCACATTTTTCATCTTGTAGACGTTTCTTCTATTCATTTTTCTGTTATCT
>JANRMT010062811.1:5966684-5992972 GCA_026402145.1 Polypterus bichir lapradei | reverse complement strand
ATCTGGAACAACCCTGACCTACTACAAAACAATAATATGATAAACTTCCCAGATTGGAGTTGTAAAGGTATTAAATACTTAGAACATATATTCGAAGGAACAGACTTTATTCCGTTTGACAGATTAGTAAAACAATATGGGATTAACAAGAATAGATTTTTAGAATATCAACATGTAAAATCTATAGTAAAAAGGAAACATAAGTTTAATCAAATCGAATTACAAATACCATCAGGTGTGGCAGAACTATTAAATTTCAAACCCCCTAAATTACTGTCTAAAATATACAAGACACTCTCCAAAATAGATGAATCGGTATCCCTTCCTATTGTGAAATGGGAGGCAGATTTATCAATCAGCTGGGACCATAATTTCTGGTCTCAGATAAGTTTAAAAGCCTTTAAACTGATTAGAAATCCCAGTTTACAATTAATACAATACAAAATCCTATATAGAGTGCATATACAGGTCAACGGATGTTCAGGATGGGGTATACATCTTCTAACAACTGCTCTCACTGTCAAGGCGACACACCTGACATCTACATCCACGCTCTTTGGTTCTGTCCACCTGTTCAGAGGTTCTGGAGCAGGATTTGTGAAGACTTATCAAAGTGTCTGAAGTGCACCATTTCAACCTCTCCTTCAGTCTGCTTGTTGGGCGACCTAGACTGTGTCACCACGGAGATTAATACAATCCATATGGCTTATATCGCCTTATGCATTGCTAAGAAGACTGTTCTCATGAACTGGAAAAATAAAAACAATCTTAATATCAACCAATATAAAGACCGTTTGTTGGACTATATTAGTCTTGATACAGCTTCTGCCACCACATTAGATCAATCTCCCTGGGCTCCATTGATCGGTTCCATTACTTAGTGGGGGTGGGGATCGCAGCTGTGTCCCACTTTGGTCTTTGTTGTTGATGTGGGGGGGACATACGGGCCTGGGGCATCTGGGGGCTCACGGGGGGCAGGTTTCTTGGGGGTGTCAGCGCTGGGGCTGTGGTCCTGGCCTGAACGGGGCATTGGGGGCTCTTGGATGGTGCGTTTCTGGTAGCTGCATGCTTCGCTACTGGCGGAGCCTGTGCTGGTGGACGTGGGCTGCCAGCCTGGTAGCCGTGCCGCGCCCGGGAGGCTCCGGGCGGGCCTGGGGTTCTGGGACTGCTCCGCCTCTAAGCTGGGGTTCTGGCTGGGTCTGGGGGGCTTGGGTCCTGTGGGGTGTGTCACCGGGGTTGTGGGTCAGTGAATGCACTCGGGCCCGGCCCTGGTGCGGGGGCTCTCAGCACATCGGCAGAATTTGGGGCCTCGTTAGCTGGCAGGGAAGTTGTTGCCATCTGTCTGCAGGTGGTCCCTGCTTATGAGGTGTCCACTCTGCAGGCGGGGGGAGCCAACAGAGGTGGAGGATGGACTCGGCCTGGGTTTCTATTGTCATATGTAGTTTGGGTGTTGACTGAATGTTGGGATGGGCATAGTTTTTACACGGTGGTGGGGACCGGAGGGCTGCGCCGTTCTCCGGGTCGCCTGGTGGTACCGCTGGCATGGGCCCTGGTCTGGTTGGGCCTGGGCCCCCTGCCCTGGATGGTTTCTGGGGAGCGGGTGTGCCTATGGGGGTCAGCAGGGGAGCTGACTCAGGGGTGGGGGGGGCATTCCCCCCCATTCTTCCTTTCCTCCCCATCCCTAAATGCTCCCCTTCTCCCGCTCCATCACACCAACACTCATGTAGGGCTTTGAGGTGCAGGTGAGTCGCTGGGGTGCAGGGGAGGTATTCCTCCTTTGTCCCCTAGTGACCACCTGTATCTCTATTTTAATTCACAACTTAGACATTCACATTACCTATCCGTCCATGACACATACATATAGGGCCTTGGGGGTGGACACACTGAATGATGTCCAGAGGGCGGTCTGTTCATTCAGCCTTACCTCTGGCGCCAGTGTCCACTTCTCAATTTTAAATCACACATAGACAGTGAGGGTTCTCGGGAGGAGAGGTGTTCAGTGCCATATCCTTCCCCTGTTTTAAAAGCACTTTAGAACAACACGCACCAACATCATATTAGAGCGGGAGAGGTGGGGCCCCGCTCTTTCTGTTCGCCGTCTGGGGCTGGGGGCTGAGAGGAGGAGCTGGCCGTCGAGTCAGGTTCTGGGCTGGTGGGCCTCCGGGCTACTGCGGGAACTGGGGCGGTCCTCCTGGTCTACACCCCAGAGTTAAAGTATACATGGGGAGTGTGAGTGTGTGTACAGTGTTCATTTTTGTATGTCTCCATGTTGGGTGAATGTGTGAGCGTTTGCATATGTGCACATGAGGGTGGGAACGTATGCTTGTGTATACGTGTGCCTGTATGTCTATGTCTTTGTGTCAGGTCAGGTCTTAGACTCCACCTCACTCAAAACATTGCAAGCTCCCTCAGGGGAGGGGGCCTTATTCTCCCCCAAACTCCCTGCCGGTGGATGATCCCCCCAGCCGCAGTTGTGTTGGCGGTTCTTGATGTCCGGGGCTGAATACTCGGGTGGGTGCTGGCTCACTCCCGGCGATTGCTTGGCGGGACCTGGTCCTCACAGCTGTGGCAGGCCCCTGCTGATGAGCGGGGGGGCTCTTGGATCCCTAGGCCCAGGGCCCGGTCCGCCCTGGTGCGGCCGACTGCCGACGGGGCCCGCGGGCTCACCACCATGGCCCCCCAGGGCTTTGGCACAGTGGCTGCTGGATGACCTTCCTCCTGGGCTCTCCTCTGCTCTTTTCTGAGTGGGGGCTGCAGTCATCCCTGCGTGGATCCACCTAGGACTCCTGTGTCCGGGGGTTTCTCTGGATGTCTGGGGCACGGGTCTCCTACATATCTGCTTCGGGTCCTGAGGAGCGGGGCTGCAGTTCCCCACACACACTATCACACTATTAGACAGTTACATGGAAGAACCCTATGAATACAAGCGCACTCACATACACAGGTGTGCACACAGGTGAACACATGTGTGTATAATCAGGTAATCACAGATACACACTGTCTTGCTTAGCGGCTCCCTCTAATCCTATCTTGTAATATTAGTACTATGTGCTGTTCAATAGCATTTAATATTTATTATTCACTGTGATTGATACAGATGTTGGTTGCTGTGGTTTTGTCTGCTGTTGTTTGTTTGTTTTTTTTTCTTTTTTTTTTCTTTTTTCCCTTTTTCTCAACAGGTATTGAAGCAGATTGTCGGTGTTTTGTTTAGTCTCCCCCTCTCTCTCTATCCTCCTTTTTATCTTTTCTTCCATTGTCCACCATCTGACTCTTTCCCCACTTTCTTCCTTTTTCTTTTGTTTTTGTTTTCCCCCGGTCCTGTCTGTGACTATAACAAACCTATTTAAAAGAAAAATAAATATATATATATTTAAAAAAAAAAAAAAAAAGAAAAGCCATGAATGATGACAGCACAGCTACTACACATACATGACATACACATGTGTCATCTGTGTTACTGACAGGCAAAAAAAAAAAAAAAGGGAACCCCCTTTTTTGTTAAACAGGTCAAGGGTGCAGCCCTTTTGGAGAAACGGGGCACGAACCGGCGGTAGTACCCTGCCAGCCCCAAGAAAGCCTGCACCTGTCTCTTGGTATTCAGACGGGGCCATTCCACGATGGCTTTGATTTTTGAACATTGTGGCACCAGGTAGGCGGCACTATAGGACTGGTGGGGCTTCAGCACTCTATCCACCAGACGTTGGAAGGTCGCTGGGGCGCCGTGCAGCCCAAATGGGAGGACCTTGTATTGCCAATGTCCGCTAGGGGTGCTAAAGGCCGTCTTTTCTTTTGCAGATGCCGTTAACGGAATTTGCCAATACCCTTTCGTCATATCAAGAGTAGTCAATTATCGAGCCGTACCCAAGCGTTCAAGTAGGTCATGAATGCGGGGCATCAGGTAGGCATCGAATTTGGAGACCTGATTCAGACGTCTGAAGTCATTACAGAACCTCCAGGAGCCGTCCGGCTTGGAAACGAGGACGATAGGACTGGACCAGGGACTATGGCTTTCCTCGATAATGTCCATATCCAACATACGTTGCACCTCTAGTTCCACTTCAGCACGTTTTGCCTCCGGGAGTCTATAGGGCCTCTCCCGGACGGTTACTCCGGGGTCTGTGACTATATCGTGCGCAATCAGCGAGGTCCGGCCTGGCGACTCGCTCACTACTTCGGGTACGGCCTGGATTGCATGGGTTATCTCCCGCCGCTGTAGGGGTGTTAGCTTGTTGCCAAGGTTAAGGGCAGACACGCTAGAGAATAGGGAGAGGGATCTACGTGTGTTGGGAGACGCCTCCCTGTCCTTCCAAGGTTTTAATAAGTTGAAGTGATAGATCCTCTTGCTTGGTTGACGATTAGGCTGTTTTACCAGATAGTCGACGAGCCCCTTTCTTTCCTTAACCTCGTATGGCCCTTGCCAGTTAGCCAGTAACTTGGAATGGGAGGTAGGGACGAGCACCATCACTCGGTCCCCCGGGCGGAACTCCCGGAGGACGGAGTTGCAGTTGTAACACCGGGCCTGCGCTGCCTGCGCACGCGTCACGTGCTCCTTTAGGAGTGGCCTGATTTTAGCGAGCCTGTCGCGCAATTGCGCCACATACTCCAGGATATTGGAGGAGGGAAGGGCCTCAGCCTCCCAGCCCTCTTTTAGTATGTCCAAAAGTCCACGGGGTTGTCGCCCATACAGCAACTCAAAAGGGGAGAAGCCCGTAGAGGCCTGGGGTACCTCGCGGTAGGCAAAAAGCACAAGCGGTAAGAGCTGGTCCCAATTCCTGCCATCGGCGTTGACGTTTGCGGAGCATCTGTTTAAGCGTCTGATTAAAACGCTCTACCAGCCCGTCTGTTTGCGGGTGATAGACAGACGTCTTCAGGTGCTTTATCCAGAGTAATTTGGCAACCTCCCTGAACGTATCCGAGGTGAAGGGGGTACCCTGGTCCGTAAGGACTTCTTTGGGTATCCCCACTCTAGAGAATAAGTTGACTAGTTCCCGTGCGATATTTTTTGTATTAGCGGAGCGCAGGGGAACCGCATCTGGGTACCGAGTAACATAATCCACCATGACCAATATGTACTTATGGCCACGGTTTGAGGGCTCCAGGGGTCCTACTAAGTCCACCCCTATTCTGTCAAAGGGGATGTCAATCAGGGGTATAGGGACGAGAGGAGCGCGGTCCCTCCTAGGAATCTGGCGAGTCTGACATTCCGGACAGGATTGGCAGAAACGCCAGACCTCCTCGTTGACCCCGGGCCAGTAGAAGCGGAGTTTTACCCTTTCCAAAGTCTTTTCGGCCCCGAGGTGGGCGCATAGGAGGTGAGCGTGAGCTAGTTCACATACCTCCTGCCGGAAGGTACGCGGAACTAGCATCAACTTCCGCACCTCGCCCTCATGGGTCGCTACCCGATACAACAGATCATTTTCGAGTACAAAAAAGGGCTCGCGTGGTATGGATTCTTCAGCTGGTGAGCTGCCTGGAAGAACAACCGCATTCCGGGCAAACCGCAGGGAATTGTCATTCCACTGCTCCCTTTTAAAAGAGGCAGGCGTGGACCGGAATTGATGGTTCAAGTTGTTCAGGGGATCTTGAGAGGCGGTCAGCGGGAGACTTCCCTGGCTCGTCCCTTCACCGGCGGATAGCTCCAGCTCAGGGTCCGTCGCTGGGGAAGTGTCCCCCGATGTGCCTGCGCCACTATGGCCTGCCCCAGGGCACGGCGTGGAGACCACGGGAAGGGTGCCTTGCCCCCTCATAGCCAGACCCAGTGACGCCCCGGAAGCGGTGTGTGTCTTACCGCATTTTCTGTGCGACCAGTCTTGTCCCAAAATTACTGGATAGGGGGGTTCAGGCAACACCGCGACCAACATCTTGGACAATTCCCCCTTCCAGGTGATATAGCACTGTGCGGTATGGTAAGACCTGGTCTCTCCATGCACACAAGTGACTTGTAAATGTTGCTTCAGCCACTGTCGCGGTAATACATAACGGCGAGCGACAATGGTCATGTTGCTGCCGGAGTCAAACAGAGCCACCACCGAGTGCCCATTTACCAACACCACTCCCGTGTTTGGACTCGCCAAGGGATGCGACGGAGTACAGTACCTTTCTGCGGTGGCCTAGGTGCAATCCATCGGTTCCATGGGGGTGTTCAAGGGGCAGGTCGGCAGTAGGTGGCCGGTCCCTCCGCACTTGTAACAGCGTGGGGAGGCCGGCTTGTCCTTGGGTCTCTGTGGCGCTTCCACAGTGCGTCGAGAGGGCTCGGGGGTGGCCGCCCATCCCTGTTGGTTCCCACGAGCTTGCCTTTCTGACCCCCCGGCTCGGAAAACCACGAGCTGACGCTCCAGGACTTCCAGGAGTCCTGGCATGTCCTTGTATGGATGGCGCCGGACCTGCTGGGCGAGGGAGTTAGGCAGAGCATTAACCAGGCCCTCACAGGCCACCTGCTCTACGACCTTCTGGGCTTGGGGACCCTCGGGCTGTAGCCAACGCCCCATTTTTCCCCAGAAGTCGAAGGCCTGTGCTCGGGCCGGCCTCTCGGGGTCGAATTGCCAGCTCCGCCATTCGCTTGCCTGTTGGCTCGACGTGATGCCGTAGCGTGCCAGGATCTCCTGTTTTTCTCGCTGTTCACTTTTCTCACCTGACATTGTCGCGGCCACTCATGTAGCAATTGTTGTGCAAATACTGATTGGGCTCTTCACAGGATATACCTAGCTGGTCAGCGGTTTGAGAGGGCATGTAGGAGGGAATATAGTTCTATGATTCACGTTTGGCCGACCTCCAGACAGTTATCCAGGAAAGCCCCAAGCCCAGTCTGGTTATTTTTGTGTCTCACCTTATATGAATGCTATAATAAACAAACATCAACCTCTCAAACACACATAAGAACATCTGGCTTGATTAATGAAGAGCTGCTACTGTCAATAACAGGCTAGGAGGTGGCAGTAAGATGGTCAGACCTGTCCAGCTGGACCTCTGGTTTGCATTTTAAGGTTGTTAACATTTGAATACAGCAGGTCAACCTCATTGTGTCCACAAAAGGAACACGCAGGTGACAACTAGGGGGCGTAACAGCACCCCAAACTCCAGATACAACTTCACTGACACAGTCATGGGTTCAAATAATTGTTACAAATACCTTTTACAGGTTTTTCAACAAATATTCCAATACAAGCTAAACAGAACTGACATTGGTAATTCTTTTACACTCTTTTCACATCTCCCATCAAGCGTTGTCCTCTTCCTCCTGACTCTGACTCCTCCTAGGGGGGACAGGGCCTACTTTTTATGCCAGACCCGGGGGCGCTTCCTGTGCTACATTATTACACTGTGGAAGTTCTCCCCTATAGCTCCCCATGGCAGCACCCATGGCACCCAGCAGGGTTGCCCAACCAGTCTACATTTCCCAACATACCCTGTGGGTGTCTGAATTGGCGTATCAGCCCCAGAGCACTGCCACAGCATACTGGGGACTGTACAATCTATGTCATCCATTTTATAGCTCAGTCCTGGCCAGGACCTCAGACCAATGCCGTCTCCTATTACAGTCATTAGAAGTTTGTTCCATCCAAAGTTCTATGGTTGAAGTCATCAGCATTCAGAATGACATCATTAGAGAACTGATAACAGAGAGAATCGTTTCTTTTGCAGAGTTTGTAATACATTAAAAATCATGTTATAATAGAGATATTTCATTGTTATTTTATTGTTTCTTGGTATACCAGTATATTTACATGCAATTCTTGAATATGCTGATCTTTTTTTTTTTTCTTAAAAACTACTTTTTGAAAGAGAGCGGGGAGCATCTTAAATTTGAGTGTGTCATGAACTGGAAGCAATGCGTTATTGATGGGACAAAAGAAGACAGAAATTCAATAGCAACTGTCTCAGGAAAAAACAGGTGACAGTTATTCTCTGACTAAAAAAAGGAAATATAGGCTGCGTGGCTTTCATTAGGTATCACCAAAAAGGACAAAACAGGTTAACATATCATAGGTGAAGGAAGGAAAAAACACAAGGACACAGGCTGTTATTAACTGCTTTTTCTGTACATGACCCTTTTATTTATTTTTTTTCTACACACAGATGTGTTATCAGTCAAAACGAGTGCAGGCAGGGGTCCAGGCCTATCATCTCAGTCATTCAAAGATCAGACAGTAAAAGCAATGAGCCAATCAGTAAACTGAAGGAGATAATGCAGCGATAATAGCTATATAATACACTGTATGGCCAAAAGTTTGTGGAAAAATGACTATCACACCCATATGAGCTTGTTGACCATCCCATTCCAAAATGATGGGCATTAATTTGAAGGTGCCTCGCGCCCCAGGCTCCACTCTTCTGGGAAGGCTTTGCACAAGATGTTAGAGTGTGTCTGTGGGAAACTGTGCCAGCTCAGCCCAAAAGACCATTTGTGAGGTGTTCAGTAGAGTTAAGATCAGGGCTCTGTGCTGGCCATTTGTGTTCCTCCATGTTTATATGTACCTGGATTTGAACACAGGGGTACAGTCATACTAGAACAGAAAAGGGACTTCAGCAAACTGTTGTACAAAAGCCGGACGTTGGTTAAAATGTCAGTAAATGCCGTGGCACAGTTTTGTCTTGGTGGAGGTCTCTATGACTCTGCTTTCCCTTTTGTATTCTTTAATGTGTAGCCTTTGTTAGAATGCCTCAAATCCCATAGACTTCCCACTGTTTATAAGGTATTGTACTTTTTATTTATTTATTTATTTATTTATTTATTTATTTTAATTTTATTGTAATCATTCCATACATATACAGTAGATCAATTTTTACAAAAATAGGATTGGAAATAAGGTATTGTACTTTATAACTTTTCTCTACCTTCCCTTCTACATCTACATCAATTTAGAGTTTAGATACAACTTAAAATAATGTATTATTGGTAATATTCATAAAATAATAACAATAAGCAAAGCACATGTGAATATTGGCAACCATACAACCTGATAAGTGCTTATCTGGAGTTTCAGGCAGCACACTGACTTGCAGTTACTTTAAATGTCTCCAGTTAAGTCCACATGCCTGTCTCAATATGGCTGCCGAGTTGTGCTTCTCAGTGTGGTCATTATTTCAGTTCATGGTGTGTGAAATGCTCCTTCATCATGATGGGGGGAGAGAGAGAGATAGGGAGGGATAAAGCAAGCAATTCTCTGTCCAAACCCTACAGCCAATAGGGCATTGTGGCATTTAATGGCTTCTGATTTAAAAGCAAACAGGCACCTTTAGACCAATAGAATTCTGGTGTGACACAATGGTTTCACACCTGCCCTTTTGGTACCTTTTGGTAAGGTGAAGCTTGCCAGTTAGATAGTTGGCCTCCATGCAGGGGCTGGCTGAGAGAGTCCTGCAGTAAATCACTTGCTAAACTGGTTTTAGACACTTCCCTCAATCCTGTCGTAAAATTCGCTATCCTGATTTAGTCCTAAAGGGGGGTAAACATGAATGCTTCTCACTAATGAAACACTAATATTACATTTGCTTTGTCTGACTCACAAAGTACTAGGGTGTTGTACCGTATTTGCCATTATGGATGTAGCGAGAAGTCAAGCTAAATGACACCTTTTATTGGCTAACTAGAAAGATTACAATATGCAAGCTTATGAGGCTGATTACATCTTGTCTGAAGAAGGGGCCTGAGTTGCCTCGAAAGCTTGCATATTGTGATCTTTTTAGTTAGCCAATTAAAGGTGTAATTTTGCTTGACCTCTGACTTACAAATAAAGACATACAAAATATTTATCAACTTATATACAAAATTTCACACCACAACAGGCACTAACAGTACTGTTTACTGGAATGAAAGGCCGAAACCATAAAAAACTGCCCCAGCCTATTATCCCCCCTTCATCTAACTTTACAGTGGGCACTATGCACAACAAAAGGTCGAGTTCTCCTGGCATTTGCCAAACCCATAATCGTCCATCAATCTGAAGATAGAAAAGTGTGACTTGTCTGTTTCCACTGCTGTAGAGTCACTATCTTTATATATAATACACTACCATTGCTGTCCGTTTGTCTGTCCAGGATTTTAAATCACCCGTAGCTCGCAAACCGTTTCACCTATTGACCTGAAATTTGTTACACATATACTACATGACGTCTACTATCCAGTTTCCACTATTTCATCTCCAAGGTTATTCCTCTGTTTATTTTTGTTTTATTTTATTGTACAATCAACTCTCGGCAGCAGGGCGGCCATGTGGCACATGCGTACGGGCGCTGTTCTCATCCCTACCACCTTCACCGTCAGTTCCCCTACCTCTTCATATCTTAAATCATTCTTGAGGCAGATTGAAGACTTACGTGCCAGCTTAAGTGAATAATTAAAGAAAACATACTAAGTAATTGCAACACAAACACTGATTTAATCAGTTTTAACGTGAAAAGATGCCCACGAAAGAAGAGAAGAAGCAGGCCGCTAGGGTGGAGGAAAGAAGAGCTGCTCAAGAAACAGCAAGCGCATCAACCACTGAGCAAATGAATGCTAAATGTACAGAGAAAGAGTAGGAAAACTAGGAATGCTCAAGTCAAGTGTATTCACTGCACGTTACCGTGCAGTGCACTGTTACTGGTAATATACAGTATAATTGTCCTTGTTTGGTGTGTTATGAATGTATTATTTGTATCCACTGTTATATATACCCTGTTGTTCTTCCTGAATATCTGTGAAGCTCTTTGAGTATGGGAAAGTTGCTACATAAACAAAATGTATTATTATTACTAGTAGTAGCAGTGTTAAACACACCCACAGCAGTGCTTCTTACAGTCATAAGCAAGAGAGAAAAGAGCTCAGTAGCCAAATCTTTTAGACAAATAAAAACTTTCAAAGTGCAGACAAGAACAAGGAAATAAGGTGGAAATCAAGGCAAAAGGTCCTGAAATCTGAGACAGTCAAACAAAACATGAGCAGGATCTGCTATGAGACTAACAAAGCTTAAGCTTCTCGGCCCCTAATCCCAGAGGGGCCCCAGAAGTGACTTTAGTCCACATTGGTTAAAAATGTTTGATATCTACACTATGAGAAGCAGTTTGTAAAATATAATAATATTCATAATAAAGTGTAATTCAATACAAAATATTAAAATAAAAATTAAAAGGTTATTAAAGTATTGTGTAGGCTAGCTGTTAATGAAAACGATGTTAAAATTATGGATTTTTCATTCTAAATATATTTAACTATAATAATATCCATCCATCCATTATCCAACCGGCTATATCCTAACTACAGGGTCACGGGGTCTGCTGGAGCCAATCCCAGCCAACACAGGGCACAAGGCAGGAAACAAACCCTGGGCAGGGCGCCAGCCCACCGCAGACTATAAAAATATTCTTAATTTAAAATATCATTCCTTTCATTCATTTTCCACCATGTATCCAAAACCAGGTCCTGGGGGCAACAGTTTCAGCAATGAAGCCGACACGTCCTTTTCCCCAGCCACACCTGCTGACTCATACTGTGGTGTCCCAAGGTGTTCCCAGGCCACTTGGGAGATATAATCCTCCCATTGAGCCGTAGGTTTTCCACGGGGGTCTCTTCCCAGCTGGTCGTGCCCATAAAACTGCCATAGGGAGGCATCCAGGAGGCAACTGCATCAGATGACCAAACCACCTCACTTGGCTCCTATTAAGGTGAAGAGTCAGGCTCTACTCCGAGCCTTGCCCAGATGTCTGCCCTTCTAACCCTATCTCTAAGGGATATAATAATATAAATTAATTACAAATTAGGGTTAGGCAGAGTGGTGGCTCTGAGGCTAGGGATCTGCACTGGCAATCGGAAGGTTGCCGGTTCAAATCCCGTAAATGCCAAAAGGAACTCTGCTCTGTTGGGCCCTTGAGCAAAGCCCTTAACCTGCAATTGCTGAGTGCTTTGAGTAGAGAGAAAAGCGCTATAAAAATGCAAAGAATTACTATTATTAATTATAAATAATTTAAAACACTATTAACATTAATGAAAGAATTTAAAATTGTTATTAAAATTAATTATCTTAGGCTAGCCGTAAGTTAAAACATGAAAGCATGTTTCGTTGCTTGCGGTCATTGTAATTGATGTCATTTCACTTTTCGTTTACACAAATGATCACTTAAAACTTTAAAATATACCAAATATATAATACTATTATAATAAATAATAACAATTTTACTCAAGCACAATTAAAATACAGTCAAAATTAAAAGGCAATAAAATATCTTCTTTGGTAGATACAAACAATAGATGACAAGTCGTAACAATGTGGAGTCATTGAAAATGTTGCCTTTTCAACGTGATAGCGTTTGTGATTTTTTTTCAATAAAGTGTTCATAAGGATACAATATTTTAACTAGACTCTACTCAAGAATAAATTTTAAATTTAGAAAAGTAAAGTAAGTAAAAAAAAGGTAAAATACAATTTGATTAGCCTAAGCCTATTGTTTTTATGAACAGCGGCTCCCCAGACCTCGTTTCTGCTTGCATTTCAAGCTTCAGGGACCCAAAAATTTAAGTCCGCAACTGGAGAAAACTGTCATGCAGGGATGTAGTTAATAACAGGAGACAAGATGAAAAAGTCAGCAGATCAGACAGAGATAAATCAGATCTCATGGGGAGTCAGAAGAGATCCATGAGCAAAGAATCAGGCATAGAGCCTTATCTAAAATTTGTTTCAGCCTCCAATCTGGTGACTTCAGAAGAACTGCAGTTTCCAAGGAAAGAAAAATGCTGTTTGTGGCAAAATGTTCCCATCACGTTCAGATGTGTGACTAAAGGTCTCCATCAGAAAAGGTATGGCATGATAATGTAATATAGTGCAGAGCAGTGTGCTGTAGTGGTAAGGCTATGGACTGTGAACCCTAAGGTTGTGTGTTCAAATCCCACTGCTAACAATGTGTGGCCATGAGCAAGTCCCTTCAATAGCCTATGATCCACTTTTGGGGGTAAAAAAAAGAAATGTAACCAATTGTATGACTAATGTTGTAAGTCACCATGCATACACAGCAACACTTTATTTCTTGTATAGCCTAAAATCACACAAGGAATGCCTAAGTGGGCTTTATCAGACTTTGCTTTTTGACAGACCCCCAAGCTTGACTCAGAAGACAAGAAAAAAACTCCCAAAAAAGATCCTTGTAGGTAAAACAAAAAAAGAGGAAGAAATCTTGGGAAAGGCAATTCAGGGAGAGACCCCCTTCCACAATAGGTATGGGTGTGAAACATTGGGGTAATTACAACACACAAAACAAAACACAAGTAATCCTCTTCACAGAGCTACTGTAGATGGCAAATCTATCGTTGCCGCCTCAGAAAGACTATATAATACTAGCACTGCAGGCCTGTGCTGTAAAAAGCCCAGGAAACTATTGAAATCATCAGAAAAAAAAATTGAAATATAGAGATGTCAGGTAATTGAAAGGAACTACTCTGGGTGTCTGTCTCCTAGGATGTTTCATTTTGCCGATGTGCTTGCATCATTTGTGCATCAGTGGCTAAGCGACTGTCTTTTTTCAGAGGTTTCGTATTGCCGATGTGTTTGCCTCACTTGTGTATTAGTGGTGGGAGGAAAAGTAAAAGGGATATCATTTTGCCGATGTGCTCGCCACGCTTCTGTAATAGTGGATAAGCGAGTGACTCTCTCTTCGGATGTTTCATTTTGCCGATGTTAGCAGCTAAGCGACTGTCTTTCTTCGGATGTTTCGTTTTGTTGACGTTCTGGATTCGTTTGCGTATCCTTGGAGGTGGAACACTTAGCCCGACTCCACCTTTCACTTCCGGGACGGACAAACAACAACAACAACAGCATTTATATAGCACATGTTCATACAAATAATGCAGCTCAAGGTGCTCTACATGATGAAGAAAGTGAAAAAAGACAAAATAAATAAGAATTAACAGTAGGGAACACTAATAAACATAGAATAAAAGTAAGGTCTGATGGCCAGGGAGGACAGATAAAGCAAAAAAAAAAACTCCAGACGGCTGGAGAAAAAAAAATAAAATGTGCAGGGATTGCAGGCCACAAGACCACCCAGCCCCCTCTGGGCATTCTACCTCACATAAATGACCTCAATCAGTCTTCATGGTATTCAGGGTTCACATGGGAGAACTTGATGATGACGGTCATGTGGACTTCTGGCCTTTAATCCA
Organism: Polypterus bichir lapradei; assembly: GCA_026402145.1. Classification (NCBI taxonomy): domain Eukaryota; kingdom Metazoa; phylum Chordata; class Cladistia; order Polypteriformes; family Polypteridae; genus Polypterus; species Polypterus bichir. The sequence continues at coordinate 5,978,841 of JANRMT010062811.1, read as the reverse complement.
TCAATGTAGGGACATCACGGTGCTTTGATCGGGTGGTGGTGGTGCAGATCAGCACCATAGAAAAATGGAAAAAGAACAGCAGAGAAAGTAGGGGTTAGTACGAATTTTGGAGCCACCATGAATAATACTGATAATTAATTGAATATGCAGAGCATCAGGATTTAACTAAGATGAAGCTATGAGAAAGCCATGTTAAAGTAAAGTGTTTTCAGCAGTGTTTTAAAGTGCTCCACCATATTAGCCTGGCAAGCTATTCCAGAGTTTAGGTGCATAACAGCAGAAGGCCACCTCACCACTTCTTTTAAGTTTAAGTAAAAGACACACTTCCACACTTAGACGTTTATATATAAGATAACAGTAGAAACTACAAGGCAAAATGCAAGAATAGAATATTCCACTCACTAAATAGAGAACTATCACATGTGAGGATACAGATTTGTTCAAACACATCAAAAACAAAGTAGAAACTAATTAACATAAATCAGAAACAACAACATCTGTCCATCAGCTAATAAAGGCATAAGCCAAATAGTAATAACTAGGCTGACCCACCTTTTAAGGCGACCAACTTTTAAGTTGACCACTTCTTAAGGTAATTCAATATGTAGATCAATTTGATATTTTATACAAACTGATTAATTTGGTTATATTGCATTTGAGCGGTATTACTTTAATACTCATAGTTTCTGTTATTTTTGTGATGAAATATAAACTTTTTTTCTATATTGAGGTCGCCCTTTTGAAACCCCCTGATATTTACTACGTGGTGAGGCATTTGTACTCCATCAACAATAATTATTTCCAGAGACATCATTTTGTCTATTTTTCCAGCGTATCGCGCACAAAAGCAAGTGGACGATGGGAGCACCAGAACTCTGCTCACATCATGTCGCTTCGTACCGCAAGCTGCAAGTAGTTAAGTCTGTGATAAGCGGAATACCGCTACGCTTTCCACTTTCGGGACGGAAGGACAATCCCGACCGCTTTTATATAGTAGGAAAGAAGAAGAAGATATCGCACAGTCTGGAGCAGAAAATCATCTTTTACCTGGAAAAAGGAAACTACAAATCCCATCATGCATTGCAAAATGGACGGGGCGTGTGTGAAACTCCGTGCTACTCACACAGTCTGGAGTAGAAAATCATCTTTTACCTGGAAACACGAAACTACAAATCCCATTGTGCATTGCAAAATGGACGGGGCGTGTGTGAAACTCCGCGCCTGCGTAGCACTCACGGGACGGAAGGACAATCCCGACCGCTTTTATATAGAAGGATAATAAGAGCAGTTTGGCGGTCCAGTAAATAGCAATACAAGCTCCCCTCTCATTTTTACTGGTTTTCTTCCGCAGCCCAGCACATAATCTCAGAAGAATCTGTGGCTGTATTTTGGCCGTATGTTCTTGAGATAGTGTAACTGCTGCCCCCTACAGGTACTGACTCCTTCTTGAATAGACATGTGACCTGGTAGAATAATGTGGGGGATTCACAAAATGAATAATAAAACAAATATTCAGAACTTCACTTTCATACACTTCTTGCAGGCATAATAAAAATAATAAGTTTACAGTTGTTTAAAATTTTGAATGTTAGACTTGTTCTTTTCCAGGCATCTCTGCACCTGCAAGCAAAAAAACAGAACATATACAAAAAAGTACCAAAAAAGTGTATCATATTTGATGGAGGGTCCACAGAAATAGGGAAAGAAGGTCGATATTTGAGAGGGATAGTGAGGGGGAACAGAACACTGCAAAAGTTAAAGTGAGGGACACTATTCATTTTAATAGCAGCTAGTCACGAATGAAAAGATGGGTGAGAAAGGACCAAGAGGAGAGGGATTTCTTCACGCCCTTTAGAACACGGCAGCGGTTCATGACAAGAGTGCTCTGTCAGGACTGAGCTGGGCCTTCATCCATGGTTTTTGTTTTGCTCCATTTTCCTCATTTGCTTCCCTTTGCTTTGCTGATTGTTTCAAACTATTTTCATTGGTGCCTAATATTGTTAATTACTTTTTGTTAGAATTTGTCAATTGCTTTTATTTAGTTAATTACCATTTGTTTCCAATTTGTAATTTAATTAATTGTGCTCTGTTCAATGAACCTGAGGAGCAGGGCCGCCCAATCACTCAAGCGTGCTGCAGCCAACAGCAGTTAATGACTGACTGACCTCCTTAAAATGGCTGCAGTTCCAAACTACGGTAGGTTTGCATGTGGAGTCCTTTTTCTGGCAGTGAGAATTTTTGGATTGCTTCTGTTTGGGATTTTTTCCTTTTACGTTTTTTTTTTTTAGAAAGTAATTTTTAGTGATCGTCAGATGAAGCTCTGTAAAGGCTTTGAAGCTTCTTACTGATTGTCCTGGAAAAAGAATAGCAGTTTTGGGGCTTCGAAGATACAAACATCTGGTGGTTTACAGGAGCCATATCTGCCATGAGCTTGAGACAGCATAGGAAACATGCATACGATTGCTAGTTAATTATCTAGTTTAGCCTACGAACGCCGTGTGTGTTCATTTTGATCACATGATAATCACATTGCCATTAAAATGTTGCAGTAAATGTGCATGTTATGATGAGTGACAATTTTTCACAATAAAAAAATATTCAAATGTGTGGTCCTAAAAATGTAATTTGTTTCCATGATAGCAGCCATTATGAGTACATTATAAGCCACCACTGATTCATACTTAAGTGACAGTTTTTTCACATGAGGGGATTTTTGCTGTGAGGCAATGTGAGAGATTAATATTTTTCCATTAGTGGTTGGAAAATAACAGTCCTAAGGGGCAATGAGAAATAATAACAGAGTGTTTTATTGTAAAAATGTGTTCACAAAAGTTACTTTAACCTCTAAGGTTCTTTTACATTGGTCAACACGTTAAAGCTGGAAATGTTTAAATTGTTAGCCTTGATTTGCACGTACATCCTTCAATACTTAGCTATTTAACATTCATTTAGCACAGATAATCTCATATGCAAAGCAAAATATCCCAAGGCTGGCTATTGTTATTAACTAGGAGTTCCAAAGAACAAATCCCCAAAAACAGCAGCAAAAAGTCTCAGAAGTGGAATGATCTGTCAGCCTTCAGCTTGTAAAACAAACAGCAGACAAAGAAAATCAAAGATTTATTTTCAAAAATGCTCAGCAGCACAAGAAAATCCTGAAAGCAAAAAAAAAAAACAGAGCACAAATGTCAAAAAAATCAATAATTCCATAAAAGCACTGCACTAGTCCCAGGAAAAACTAACCAACTCCAGTGCATTCAATGTACCACTTTATTGGTCCGGGGCTGTCCCTTGAATATGATGGACAGGTGGCCCCGCCTCTTCGGGAACCACCCATAAAATACAAGTGACATGGTAGAAAAAACATAGACACCTAGAAACTAAGTAATTCACCAAACTAATGAAATCAAATAAAAATTGATATACATCTCTCTATTATAATAAAAAAATCTTGGGAAGAGACGTGACTTTTTGAAAAGACTTTTTGGAAGGAAGTCCTGAGAAACGTAGACTTTTGCCATGAGATTCTTTCAAGTCACGCCCTACTTACAACTATTTTCAAACAAGACCATGGTCATCAGGTGCATTCCAGGCACTTAAGCTGGACAGACACCAATCCATTAAAGGGCTTACTTATGAACACACACACACACTCTTACGAGGATACAGTTTAGAATCACCCATTCATCTAAACATGGCAACGAGAAGCAATGAAGTCAAACGAATTAACGTGAAAATTGTCGATCGGTTACACTGCAAGTTGATTAAATGTGTATCAATAGACTATGCTGAAACACATGGTGGTGATTGTGCGGAAGATAAAAACATCAATTTACAATTTCACGAAGAATATCTACAAGCGTTAACACCATCTGGTCTTCCACCGGCCAAATTACTGTTGAAAGAAGGATGTAGCGTAATGTTATTGCGTAATTTATGTCTGAGTGATGGGCTATGCAGTGCAACAAGATTAGTTGTATTAAAAACTAGCAAAATACCCGTGCTTTGCAGCGGCGAAGTTCTGCCTTAAAATTTTTATTAAGAAGAAAATTAAACCTTTTTAAACTGAGGGAAAATATACCAATAATTATTTGTTAAGGATCTCTTTGTATACCACATTGTCATTTCGGCCTTCCGGTTGTAATATGACCAAGCTGTGCGCTGAACTTACTCTTGAGCATGCAACATACAGTTGGCCATGTGAACAGTAATCTTGTTTCAAATCTCACAGCTTGGATTGCTGCTGTCATAATCAGTTTGAGTTTCATGGTTTGTTTCAATTACGACAGTATTTGCAGGACTTGTGTTGAAGTGACATTCGGCATCTGTCAAGCGTTGTAAGTATACAACCGGTTTCATCGATAACTTCACATCCAGCTTTTGAGAGTTTAAAAATTCATAAACATCAAAGTGTCCAGTACTGAAATCGTCACCTGTGAATCTAAGATGTTTAAAAGGCATTGGCGGTTGTCGAAAGGTGTAAAATGTTTGGCCATTTCGGTACACTTGAAGCGACAACCAAACAATTCAGCGGCAGCCATCAACTCACATGCAGAACCATAGGTGAAGGGCTTAAGCATTTCACTCTTATAGTGCTACTGTGTAGTATAATTATCTCATGTACCGTCATCAGTCCACACCTTGAACCTGTCCCAGTCATTCAATACATAAGACACAATGTTCCTATGGATATCAAGAGTGAGCCTGATATGGCCATGCAATATGTAACAAAGAGAATGGAAAAGGCAGGTGCCATCTCCGGGCATGGAAACCACTCGGTAAGTGACAGTTCTTTGATCGATAGTGATCACCTCGATAGACATGTTAATAGGGGTATGGTTGGAACGATAAAGGAAATGGGTACCTGAACAATGTAAAGTAAGTCTAAAATACCTACACAATAACTATAATCGTAATAAACGAACAATAAAACAGCGGAGAAGCCGTGGATTAAATAAAAAGGCTGTAGTTATCAGCAGGGAGACGTGAATCCTGTGGCGAAGCAAGGAAGGGAATGTAGAGACCGGAGCGACGGACGGCCTTATATAGGCAGGCAGCCAACAATGTGGGAGGCGGGGGGATGGGGGACCCAACGCCGCCTCACACGGTGACCGAGCTGCAGGCTATTGACGTATATATGTACGTAAGTAGGATTCATTTAGTGTTGGGAACCCGCGTACCAAATTTCTTAAAGAAGGGCCCATAAGTAACAAAGACCGTTGGAAAGTTCAATATGGTTCAATATGGTGGCCGTCAGTGGCGTCATACCACCGAAATAAGTACGTACATTGGTTTTGGTTAGCGCAGGAAAGCAGCCTACCAAATTTTGTGAAGATGGGGCCATAAATAAGAAAGTTCAAAATGGCGGACGTTGTTGACCGTTATTACCGTTACATGTAGAAGTTCGAAACGAAACCTGCTTAACTTTTGTAAGTAAGGTGTAAGGAATAAGCCTGCCAAATTTCAGCCTTCTACCTACATGGGAAGTTGGAGAATTAGTGATGAGTGAGTGAGTGAGTGAGTGAGTGAGTGAGTGAGTGAGTGAGTGAGTGAGTGAGTAAGGGCTTTGCCTTTTATTGGTATACAGTAGATTGGTCGAACAATTCTAACATGCAAAATTTTAACAGTCGACAAGATGTAGTACACCTTCAGGGGATAACACTAGACACCAAAGGAGATCTTGTTATGCCTCTCTTATTAAAACTTTTACATTTTCCCGTAAGAATAGTTTTTGCTATGACAAAATCACAGGGACAAACATTCGAAAAATTCAGTTTATTTATTAATGAGAAAGAAATGAAATTCACTCACGGGCAGTTATACGTTGTGTTGTCACGATGTAAAATCCAAACACGGAATCAAAGTTCAATGTCATATTGAAGAAAAGTTCATTCCAAATAATGTTTTAACTGAGGTTTCAAAGTAAAAGTGAAAATAATGCATATGTAACAATTTCCATGAAAATCAATGTCTTTAAATTGTTTGTCCAGTTAACCAAACCCTGGGGTTGGCGAGCAAAAATAATAGATGTAACTAATAATATTAACATAAGCAATTGAAATAAAAATTAATGAAAATGGCAAAAAAAGAAATTTGAAGAACCCTGGCTAAAACATAACAGCTACCTCAGCTTCAATACCTTACCATAGAAATCACTCTGCTTACAAGCTGTAGCCTACCGGGATTCACATCCATGTTGATCTGTCTTCAGATTGCCTCCCGGAAAGAGCGATACTTCAGAATACCTTAGGAAAAGCCAAGAGCTTCTACAAGGGCTACTTCTGCTAAGTCGTGTACCCAGATAGCTACCTTTGAAAGGGCTGCACAATCTAGCACAGGCAAAGATCTTGCCTGAAAACTCTTCCCTTGTTGAGATACAGATTTAGCTATTCATATTCAATTCACTACCACTGAAAGAACATAAGCTAAAGAAACATAGTTTGTTATACTAACAATCATCAGTTATTGCTAAAGGTCATTAAACAGCAAAACGTCTTCAGCATGATAATACCCTAATTTTATTTTAATCACTTCTTATGTTTATTTGCCTAAAAACAAGGCAAAAATGTTAGATATGAAAAGCATTCAACCTGAATAATTCAAGTGAAGTAAACATCGAAGATGCTTTGCTACAAGCAGAAACTGCAGGAGCTACGTGAAATCGCGAACCTTGTGTTTGTCTTCTTGATGGTCGTCCCTTGTGGCAAATCAAAGCATGCATGTTGTTGGAAAACCCTTGAGAATCTTCAGCAGGTACCTCAGGGTCACAAGCGTTTTGCCCCTTAACCTGTACACTTTTCCTGAGCAGGGCAACGATGGCTAAGTTAGCCCTTGCTTGCAAACAAGTTCGAACTGCGAGCTCTTTGTTAGCCACAACCATCGTGAATCAGTCACAGCTGCCATGGCTATCTTCCCTGTAGCTTTCTTCAGGGATTTAGGTTCCAAACTGATCTTCAGTAAGAAATAATGCACTATGTTGCTGGGAAGCCATGACAACCAACTTTAATGGAGAATAAAACTGTATGACATCCTTTGACTAGAGCTTCATCAATCAAGTCCTGGTCTTGGCCTTCGTGAATTGGTGAAAGATGGCTTTTCTATCCTCCCAGGGTACTGTTTGTTTGACGACCAAAATAGTTTTCACACTCATGGACAGAACAATCATGTCTGGTCAAAGTGAGGTTACTGCCACTTCTTCTGGAAAAATAAGTCTCTTCCTCAGATTAACCTTCATTTCCCAGTCTAACACTTGATGCAAGATGGAGGGTGGGTTATTGGTAGCTGTTCTTGCCTTTGGAAGCTTATGTCTTTGCCTTTGAAAATGGATAATCTCAGGTGGTGCTGCCTGTTGTTTGTTGGCCTTGACCTGCTGAAGATCCATCCATTTAGCAAACTTTGTAAGAACTTTGTCATGCCTCCATCTGTATTGGCCTTCTCCCAGTGCTTTGGGACATCCAGTCAAAATATAATTCAGGGTACAAAGAGTTGCTTCACACTGCTTGCAGAATGGGTCTTCTTCTTTGCCTTAGATCTTTAGGTTTCTTGGGGTAATCAGGAGGTCAGCCCCCGCATGAAGAAGGAAGTCCAATTTGCTCTGGTCGGTGCTCCATAATTCCTTCTCAGATAACAATCGCACAAGTGCCTGATCCTACTGCATCCACTGCTCTTGGCATGCAAGCTCAATTGTTCTTATGTGACAGTCTTCTTCTGCTCCTTCTCTGACCCTTGAAATTAGGGTCACACAGCAAGCTTTTTATCAGGTGGCTGATGTCTCTCTAAATGTTTTAAAAATCCTTTCCCTTATGGGGTGCCTTTGATGGCTATTTTATATAAAATAAAATCTAATCTAATCTTGCATCAGTCGAAATTAGACAACTGCCTTTTGCCTGCATACTCTCGCCTCATGAGGCCGGGCATTGTCATGCACCAGGAAGAACCCAGGACCCACTGCACCAGCGTAGGGTTTCATCCCAATACCTAATGGCAGTAAAGGTGCTGTTGTCTAACCTGTAGAGGTCTCCCTCCATGGCTATGCCTCCCCAGACCATCACTGACCCACCACCAAACAGATCATGCTGAACGATGTTACAGGCAGCATAACATTCTCCATGGCTTCTCCAGACACTTTCACGTCTGTCACATGGGCTCAGGGTGAACCTGCTCTCATCTGTGAAAAGCACAGGGTGCCTGTGGTGGACCTGCCAATTCTGGTATTCTATGATGAATGCCAATCAAACTCTTCGGTGCCGGGCAGCAAGCACAGGACCCGCTAGAGGACCCTCAGGCCACCCTCATGAAGTCTGTTTCTGATTGTTTGGTCAGAGACATTCACACCAGGGCCTGCTGGAGGTCATTTTGTATGTTCTGGCAGTGCTCATCCTGTTCCTCCTTGCCCAAAGGAGCAGATACCGGTCAGTCCTCCTGATGGGTTAAGGACCTTCTCCTGGAATCTCCTCCATGCCCTTGAGACAGTGCTGGGAGACACAGCAAACCTTCTGGCAATGGCACATATTGATGTGCACACTGGTTGGTTTATCTGTGCTTAAAAATACACATTCTTATAGATAATAACATTTGTTTTATTATTTGTCTTAACATCCCAGAATCCCTTAATCAATTTACATGCTTTTCAAACTATTATGAGTCATTATCATGTCCCTAAATGTGCCTGCCTGCTATGTTCCTGTCAAAACTAAGGCTATCTTTATTCACAAAGTTAATTCACATAAAAGCTACATTGACATAATCCTAAAATAAAACACTACAATAAAACACACATATTTAAATTCATTACACAGAGTTTAGTGAATGTACTTGTGGAACAGGAACAGTGTATAAAGGGGTTTAGGGAATGTGCCTACAGTAGGTTACAGTATTAATGACTCGTTACAAGTTTCACAACAGAAGATTTGTATTGTAGAGTATTTACTCTGTTGTTGGATAACTGGTCAAAAAGTTTCTATGCTCTTGATTGCTTTTTCCAGTTCTGAACACAAATTAATACCATCACGGTTCAAAATATGAATTTTGATTTCAACTCTCCCTTTATAACACATGGGATAGCACAAAACTTTGAAGACGTCAGACCTTTCCTGGTGTTTTAGTGACATTCAAAGCTTTAGACGGCATCGTTCACATGGTAAAACGATTTCAATACAAGCTTCAGTACATTTTTCTACATAGTGCCCTTCATTAAAGTGATACGAAGTCTCACGTTATGTCCACACAACTACATTTTTATCAAGTCAAGCCAAGTGAAGTGACTTTATTGTTGTACCATTCATACCCAGGCTATCCCTTAGAGATAGGGTGAGAAGTGCCTGGGAGAGGCTTGGAGTAGAGCCAATGACCCTCAAGATCGAGAGGAGCCAACAGAGGAGGTTTGGGCATCTGATACAGACGCCTCTCACACGCTTCACTGTGGAGGTTTTACAGGCATGGCTATGAAAATTCCAAGAGGTAAACTTAAAAGAAGTGGTGAGGCGGCCTTCTGCTGTTATGCACCTAAAATCTGGAATAGTTTGCCAGTAGGAATTTGCCAGAGTAATACAGTGGAGCACTTTAAAACACTGCTGAAAACACATTACTTTAACATGGCTTTCTCATAGCTTTATCTTCGTTAAATCCTGATGCTCTGTATATTCAATTAAATATCATTATTATTCATGGTGGCTCCAAAATCTATACTAACCCCTCCTTTCTCTTCTGTTCTTCTTCCTGTTTTCTGTGATGGTGATCTGCGCCACCACCACCTGATCAAAGCACCGTGCTGCCCCTACATTGATGGAATAAAGGCCAGAAGTCCACATGACTGCCATCATCAAGTTCTTCCATGAGAACCGTGAATACCATGAGGACTGATTGAGGTCATTTATGTGAGGTAGAATGCCTAGAGGGGGTTGGGTGGTCTCGTGGCCTCGGAACCCCTGCAGATTTTATTTTTTTTCTTGTTTTTTTTTTGGTTTTTTTTCTGTCCTCCTGGCCATCAGACCTTACTTTTATTCTATGTTAATTAGTGTTCCCTAATTTTAATTATTTATTTTGTCTTTTATCTCTTTCATCATCATGTAAAGCACTTTGAGCTACATTGTTTGTATGAAAATGTGCTGTATAAATAAATGTTGTTGTTGTTGTTGTTGATGATGACTAGCTGGGAGGAGACACTGAGGAAGTCTCAGGGCTCGTTGAGAGGAGTATATCTCCCTGATGGCCTGGCAATACCTTTGAACCCGGTGAATGAGTTGGAAGGTGTGGCTTGGAAAATGGGATGCATGGACTTCACTGCTAAGACTGACCCAGTTTCGGATAAACAGTAGAAATTGAATGATCCACTCAAAATAAGTTCAGATTCTCCTCCCCAGTTACTGCAGTGTATTTTGCTGACTTAGCTGAAATTCCAGAAAATTTCTGCACTTCTGTCAAACTCGAGGCAAAGAAAATTTACTGGGGCCTACTCATCTCTATTTGAAATAAGTCTTTTGTATAAAACCCTCCACATCGCACTCTTGCCTGTGTTGTCTCCTGACCTTTTGGGCCACTTGTTTCTATTTACAGAACATCAGCAGTAATGAATGTGTAGAGACCAACCGCTATATTGTCTTCTCAAGTTTATACTGGCAAGTGATAACGAGTTGTATGTCGGTCAGACATGCAACTAAGAATTTCACTCTGCAATGTAAAAGTACTAATGCTACTTTGCAACTTTTAGAAAACTGCTTATTCTGCATGTACTCTGTTTCAAGAAATAATTAAACCACTGGGATATACAGTTGCTTTTAAAAACCTCGGGGTAATGTCCACCACAAAATATGCTATATTAAATTTGGAAGCTGCAGACTCAGTCACCACCCCGATTCACTATGTGTCAGTGCTGTAGTATAGAAATGTATGTACAGCATTAATAAAGCACCTTGGGCTTCTGAAAAATTATAATGATGAAGAATTTCTCTAAGGTGACACTTTCTTGAACCATTCTATAGATTTAGATATGGAAGCGTTTCATCTGGGCTGTCACCTTAGAATGGCTTGGGATGGTGTTCACTATGAAAGGTGCTATAAAAAATCAGGAGATGCAGACTCAATCTGCCTTTCAGAATTTACAAATCTCCCTTAATTGTTCAGGGCGTTAACTGTAGGAATATGGACACAATGGGGCAATATAAAGAAAATGTTCACTTAGTGCTATGAAATTTGTATGTTAGAAAGAAATACTTCAACCTGTTTAGTGGAGAGTCTTGAATGTGTGCATAATATGAACGCAGGAAATAAAACCTGCTTGACAGTCCCAAGCTTTGGTATAAATCTTTGGCAACCTTAGGGCTGGTGAAATGTTTCTGTTATTTAACTCATCTCTGTCGCATTACATCCAGTGGAGTTTATTTTCAATTTTCTTCGCTGACCTTACTTGAATCATTCTGACTTGGTAAGTGAAAGTAATCAATAGGCCACTGCGGCACTGAAGGGCGTCCTAATGCACCACAAGAACTGAAGACCCATTTATTCTCTGAGTCTGTACACATCATTCATAATTTGCCAGTCGATCCGCGGCTAGCATTAGCCTACCTAAACTAAAGCGATCAATATCATTTACTGCTGAAATGAATGTTTGCTCTCCTTAATTAATAACAGATAAACAGCAGCTACACCCGGCAATGAAGTGATCAATGCAAAGTAAGCTGCAGCCTGCACTTTGACTTGTGTTCCAAAAATAGGCTGACAAGACTCTCTCTGTAGTGTTTCTCCAGCAGCACTCACTCACCTCTCAGCCAGACATATAGAGAGTTTTAGTGACAGTGTGCTGAGGGACTCGATTCCTTCTCAATCCTTCAAGGACTGTAATTTTTTCAAGATGCTTTCTTTCATTCTCTCCCTATTCCTTTCAGGGCTCTGCAATTCAGCACTTAATTTAATCAATCATCCATTATTTCTAATATAAGATGATGCATCTAATTATGAGTCCTGCCATAAAGCACCTTACACAGCAATCCGACCATTAGTTTACAACACTGTGAAGAACTGATAGATAGACAGATAGATAGATAGATAGATAATGCACTATATAATAGATAGATAGATACATAGATAGATAGAAAAGGCACTATATAATAGATAGATAGATAGATAGATAGATAGATAGATAGATAGATAGATAGATAGA
>JANRMT010062811.1:5941365-5959264 GCA_026402145.1 Polypterus bichir lapradei | reverse complement strand
AGCCAGTCATCATCATCTGTAAATACACACTCTCAATTGAATTGAATTCCTTTATTGTTATTGTATGGTACAATGAGATTCAATATGCAAATCCTCCATAAACTTATTTTCCTATAAAAGAGTAAAATAACAACAACAATAATAATAGTAATAATAATAATAGGATAAAAAACTGAAAAATATGCAATATGAAAGCATAAGTGGATGAAGTTGTGCAATATTACAACTGTAGTGCAAGTTTACAGTGAGACAATTGTACTTATAAGTACAAAGAGTTCTGCCGGGAGCACTTGATGGACTGATTGAGTGTGTTTTATAGCTTTTGGGATGAAACTGTTTCTGAACCGCGAGGTCCGTACAGGAAAGGCTCTGAAGCATTAGCCGAATGGGAGATGTTCAAATAGACTGTGCACATGTCTGAGGCATTGTGTGCTAGAAGCTCTATCCCGATATTTCTCCCCACTCTTGACACAATCTGCCTTAGAGCTTTCCGATCAGCTGCTGTAAAGCTGTGATTCCACACTCAGATACAGTGCGTTAAAATACCATGAGTGGTGCAGTGAGAATAACAACGCTAAAGCAGCTATAGTATTTGGAATAGTCTGGCCATTCTGTGCACCATTATATGGTTAGAGGTTGATTATAATCAGATGCCTTAAACTAATAAACTATATGCCGTTAATTTCAGTGTATTTGATAAAGCCGCGTCAGGGATGTGAATCTAAAAAATAAAGTGAAAACACACAGGAACAGTAGCACTGCTTTGACACTGGGTGTCGCCAGTTTGCAAAACCGAGCAGGGAACTTCCATACGCAAGAGACTGACCTGCCGTGACAATGTGCGTGGCTTTACGCCAAGTACAGTTTTTATACATCGCAATGTGAGCATGGAAACGGGTGTATGCAACATTTTTGTGCATAAGCACCGTTTATACATAAAGCCCCTTGTGTTATATTAGTAGTCTGAGGTGTACAGTGAAGGGAAAAGGAGACAGTCCTGTTCCTTGTGGTGCTCCAGTGTTGCTCACACACAAACTGTGGTCTGTCTAACAGATCGTCCATTATCAGGACACCACTGGCTCATCCACCTCCATATGTCTGAGTTTACTCCTTAACAGTACTGGAGAAATCATAAAACAGAATCCTTCTAGTGCTGCCAGCTTTGCCCAGGTGAAAACAAGCCTTGTGGAGTAAATAGATAATTAAATCCTCCTCTCCAATCGTTGTCCATCTGAAGAAAAAAAAAAAATCACATCTTGCTACATGAGCAGCAGAGGAAAAGTAAAACATAAGATGATAATATGGTCAGGATCAGCAAGGGCCATAACAAGCTGTCATTCAGGCATCTGGAGCAAAAGAATGAAACAAAACAGAGTGGAGTAGAGATTCAATTAAGATGTCATATTTCAGAAAAAGGGTTGTCCTTATTTAAAGTTAAGTTTTTTGAGTGAAGTACTTTATACTTAGGTGTAGCAGAGTATTATGCTGCAGCATTTATAGTGCTTTCAGAAAGCATTCAGTGCCCTTCACTTTTTTCACAGTTTGTTACAATCAGTTATTTTTTCCTTCATCAAACAGCACTCAATACCCAAGAATGATAACACAAAAACAGGTTTTTATGAATTTTTGCAAATTTATTAAAACTAAAACAAATGAAGTATCTCATTGACACATGTATTTGCTATCACAATAGGAAACTGGCTCAGGCGCATCCTATTCACATCATTGACATGTTTCTACACCTTGTTTGGAGCCCACCAGTGGTCAATTCAGCTGATTGAACATAATTAGAAAAGGCACACACTTGTCTGTAGAAGGTCCGACATTGAGCAAAAACCAAAAGGTAAATGGAACTGCCTGTAGACTTTACAGACAGGATTGTGTTGAGGCAGAGATCAGGGGAAAGCTAGAAAAAAAATGTCTGTAGCATTGAATGTACCCAAAAGCACTGTCTCCTCTATAGTTCTTAAATGGAAGAAGTTTGGAACAACCACCTGACTATTCCTAGAGCTGGCTTCCCAGCCAAACTAAGCAATCCAGGGAGAAGGGCCTTTGAAAAACAGAGGCAACCACAAACCCCATGGTCCCTGAGGCTGAGCTCTGTGAGCTGATCCAAGCCAAGATCCTTTCTGAAAATAGCCAACAGCCACCTACAGATGCCAGTGGATTTTACATCCTTATTGTTACATATTTTCTAAAAAAACATGTACAAACAAATGCAATTTTTGCTTGAAAAACAACGTTTTTATTAAATCTCATCTTTCTACGGTAAAACGTGCAAAACGTTCAAAGTACCCAGCACTGTTCAGCATAACGGTTTGTCTCAACAACAATTCTTTTGATCACGTTATCATCAAGAAATGACTTCAAGTTAGTAAATGGATCTTGGCTGCCAATGTTCACTTTTATTCCTGGTTGTCCCACAAAAATCAAAACAAGGTGGTGCTTTTTTTTTGAAGCAGGGTCAATAGAAACCGAAATGCTAGTGTAATTTTTCAGATTCATCAGAATCATTTTCAATTTCACTGTCTGTTTCAGCTTTACTGCCTGATGACAGATTCACTTCGTCATCACTGCTCATATCGCTGTCAAGAGCGGGTAACTCTTGGGCTGCTGAAAAACGTTTCTTACGAGATGCCATTATGAGGCTAGTAGAAGAAATGTCTACACCATTTCCCGGGTAGCACTTACGTAAGACACACCCTATACCAATGCCTGAGTAACGCTCAGGACTAATGCTGCTAGCACTTTTACAGCCCGAGTAATCCTCAGGTCTAATGCTTACATGAGACGCGTCAATACAGTTGCCTGAGTGACACTCGGGACTAACGATTTTAGCACTCTTTTCACAGCCCAAATGACACTCGTTTGTAATGCTAGGGAGGTTAAGCAAAGGAGCAGGTCTCCTAACTTCTGCCTTTTAAATGATTCATCACCTCTGTGCTTCTCTGTCTCTCACTTACACTCACGTTCACACTCATACCACCACAAACACTTACACTCTGTACACCTTTTCAGGATTCCTTCTGAGAAGTATGTCGTTTCTAGGTTCAAATGGCCACACCAGAATTTTCATGCACCAAAATACAAATTGCTTAGGATCTCAGAAGAAGCAAATACCATGCAGATGGTGACCTGAAACTCCAGAAAAGAGTTTTAAGGGAGGAACAACATCACCGTGATTTACACAGCTCCCTCATGTCTCCAGCAGAGTCTCTCTGAACCCAAATTCAATCACTGTAGATGTGGAGTTTGCATGTTCTCTTTTTTCCCATTTTCTTTCTACAATTTTTATTTTGTGAATTTTTTCTTGTTTTCTTTCAGAGTCAAGGCTGGGGGAGCTATTAAAAACAGAGCCTGTTAAAGCCTACTAAGGCAGTCCTTGTGTGATTGTGGGCTTGTAAGAAATAAATTGCTGCTCTTGGCGTTGTCTCTCACAGACCATGGGTGGGTCGCATTCACTTTGGATTGTTGTTGACAGCACTTTACATACACCATGTTTGTTTCTAACCTCTCTTTACTTGAACTTTCAAGAACTCAGCAGTATTTTGGCATGGGGTATGTGTAAGTTCCAAGCATTTACACTGATAGTCAATGCAATATGGCATAAGGAGCACAGAGACAGGAAAGCGAGTGTCTCGTCGGCATTTAAACAAATGATGTTTTTATTATTTTATTACGTACAGGTATACATTACCGCTTAATAAATGTAAGCAAGCATCCTCACTGTTGGAAGTCATGGGAAACACCTCTGAAGCAACAAATATGAAACTAGACAACGAGACAAGTTGTTCATTATCTCTCTTCATTTTCCTCAGCTGTGCTCACACTCCTTACACCTTTCATGATCTTCGCTCCAGTATGTTTTTCTTGTTGAGCCTCCTCAGCTTCTCCATAACATGCCTGTCCTCCAAGCTCCATCCAATGTGCAGATCCTTCTTGATCTGCTCTCCTGCATGTCAGCTCCCCACCTGCCACCCAAGTGCCCCTCTTCATCGGCCCCTCCTAAGTGCTAGACCACTGTACTGATGTGATAAGTGCAGCACTCCAATTAAATCCCCCAAACCCCCATTAAAATAACTTTTGGAATGACGGGGTCCTTCTGGAGCAGTTGCTGTCATTCCAGATAGCTGGCCTCACTCTGCCACTCAGTACTTAATTTGCCAGTCTGCCGCCCTGACCCCTCAAGTCAGATGGCTCCACTCAGTCTGTAAGCTCTTAGAATGCCAATTTCTACTTTACATATTATTTTTTTACATTTAAGATGTCTCACTTAAAGATTTACCAATGTTGTTTCTTGTCCTAGTGTGTATATAAACACAGGGAACTCCAGTTTCTGTATGACATTTTGCCTGAAGAAAGGGTCTGAGTTGCCTCAAAAGCTTGCATATTGTAATCTTTCTAGTTAGCCAATAAAAGGTGTAATTTTTCTTGTCTTCTCACTACATATGACACTGAAAAATTATAACCAGAGACTATCCCTAAGGCCGGAGTTATACTTCACGCGACGCGATGCATGCTGCAGCAGACGCTCCTGCTACGTAAGCGTTGTAGTGTTTATACTTGCGCGTGTACTTTACGTAAATCTGGAGAAATCCACCAGGTGGCAGTGCGAGATATTATCACGGTGAGAACAGGTTCATCTTCTCTGTGTTGTGAATTGCCTAGAACATCCATTAAATTCTGATGACACCTTACCACAACATCTCCGAAAATTATGTTTATTGATTAAATCCATCAATCCAGGGATGTGCCCATTCCAGCAAGCATTAGGCACAAGTGAGAAACAATCCCTGGACGAGGCCTCAGCTCATCGCAAGGTGAATACAAGCACTCGCATACACTAGCGTCATTTTAGTGGCACCACATCCCCAAATCTGCATATCTTTGGAAAGAAACCAGAGCACAGTGTGGAATACAAGCAGGAAATACCAGCAACATAACTCCCTGCAAGACAGCAGTGCTACCGCTCCGCCAACGTGTCACCCCCATGTGTGTAATTATTAACAGTATTCATTATTTAAATGAAATTATATGTAAAATGTAACATACACACTTTAATGCATTTCATCATGAAAGTGATATCAAGTACAAATCTAAAGATTGTAAATGTGCAGAGAGTTGGAATATCATAACTGTCATGTGTTCTGTGTGGTGATTTATTGCTGCTTGCCGCAGCTGTCAGGTCCAAGAAGCTCGTAGTGATTAAAAACTGGGATGACGTTTACGATGGTCTGCTTTAATGATAAAGTAAACTACGAGGTTAAAGTGGACATTTCGAGATTAAAGCTGAAATTTCCACTTTAATCACAAAATACACGTTTTCACCGTGTCCTTTATTTTTTTCTCAGTGGCTCAAATACAGCGCTATACATTATGTTGCTGTTGTTAAGTTGCCAAAAAAAAAAAAGACGGTACAAAAGATGGTATATTAGACTTTTAAAATGTATCGTGTCATTACGATCGGGAATATGCGACGCTTGAATATAAAAGCACCACGAATGCATCTGTATGTCGGCATTTTGCTTCACCACATCGAAACATTCATCAAACAGCGAAACACGCACATCGATCCCCGTAGGATCTGCATAGAGGCTTTCTGTCACATATAGATAGTAAACAGAGACTCTGACGTCACATTCCCGACTTTTAGCACACTGTACCCCCCGACTTTTTGCTGGTACTGCAACTCGCGCACGCGTCGCGTTAATTTCTGAGGAACTGCTCAGAGGACGCATGAAATGAACGCTGGGAACGCGTGGCAGCCATAATGCGGGCGTGTACGCGTTCTGAGCGTGAAGTATAAACTGGCCCTTAAGATCAAAGCAATTCCTATGTAATTAGACATTAAAATAAGGAAGCAACAACTGAAGAATGTTTACTAACTTGCAGAAACCCAAGTTAGGCCAAAGAGGCATTTGCTATATGTGTCCTTTCTTTGTGCTCCTGCCAAACCTCTTTATCTAGTGTTGCTAGTCTCCCCCATTCAACCCACAATCTTCTGGAATTCACTCTCTCTCTCTAATCCCCTCTGTCTCTCTTGGGGCTTTCATCCAGGTACTCCAGTTTTACTCCCTCATCACCAGAAAATTACATGAGGGGTTTGTAGGTGTTTCTGTAGGTGTACCCATGTGAGTGAATGTACCCTGTAATGGACTGCATTTCCTCCCTGAGTTTGTTCCTGACTGTGGTCATTGTTGCCCGCATAGGCTTTGGGCCTGTGACTCTAAAATGGATGTCTTATCTCATTTTCAAACCTGCTTGGGATAGTAGAGACCACAGCCTATCTTAGCAGTACTGAGTGCAAGACAGGGAGCTAGCAGGGCCCATTGCAGCCAATTTGGAATCACCCATTACAGTTACAATTACAATTACAACTTATTTTTTGCATAGCACTCTTCACTGAGTGCAGGCGAGCAGGGCTGTGAACAATTCTCAGTTATAGATTATACTGATTGATCAATAGGTGGCATGGTAATGCAATGGTAGCCTTGCAGTAAGAAATCCAGGGTTTGCATCCTGGGCCCTCCCTTTGTGGAGTTTGCATGTTGTCCTTGTGTCTGTGTGAGCTTCTTCTGGGTGCTCAGATTTCCTTCCACGGTCTAAAGACATACTGATTTGGTGAAATGGAGATGCTAAATAGGCCTTAGTCTGTGCTTTGTGTGTGTGTGTGTGTGTGTTCATCTTGCAATGGATGCACCAGAAGTGACGTAATTTGGGATGTGACTGTCAATCACTGCTTCTGCAGAGGGGGAGAGAGGAAAGGTTGGGAGTGTGCGCTGATAGCCTGTTGCTGCACCTACCACATGATGAACCACCTGGATTGGGACCCACAGAAGGAGGAAGAGAAACAGCCTTAGCGCCAACCCCTGGTTGGGAGTGTAATTACATATATATGAGCCTTAAAGTTGTCTCCCAAAAGCATGTGCATGATACTAATTAAACATAAACGGAAAACAATCATTTCTGTCCATTAGTTAACCGATGAATTTTGGCCAATTGACAATGGAGGAGATTAAAGTTGTAAAAGAGGAAGTCACCATCAAAATCAGACACAATCACAATTCTGGAGACCTTTGCCACCCCAAAGGGTTTTCTAAAGTGGAGTCTGTGCTGGTCATCCACTCTGATGAGTGAATCTTTCCATCTGATAATTCCAAAGCTACATTATCCAAGATTACCTTGCCATATGCAGGAGAGCAGCCTGGCAAAAGAACAGTGGTACCAAGCGCCATATCCAGATACTGAGTAAAGAAACAAAATAGAATAGGGTAAGTAACAGTTTATAAATATCGTATTACTTATATTTGTGTACAAATAACTAACAAATCGAAATGTCATTTTGCACAGCTAATCAGCAGCTCTAGGCAGGGTGTGCTAGACTAAAGTCATGAGTCTTTAGTTTGATTTTTAAGGGGTATCTCTTATATTAGCATGCAAACCATTCCACAGAGCTGGGGCCCTGTAACTAAAAGCTCAACCTCTCACTGTAATTTTGAACGGAGGATTTTGAAATCAGCCCTAAGCTAAACCGGGAGCTAGTGTAAAGATTTAAGAACTGGTGTTATGTGTTTGTATTTTCTGGTTCGTGTAATAATTCTTGCAAAAACATTCGAAGAATGATTAGTATAGTCAGTGAATAATGCACTGCAGTAGTTAATCTGACTAGAAATAAAGCTCACCAGTTCAACTCACTCCAAAGTCTGTGGAGATATGGAAGGAAAGTTCACAACCTAGACACAGCAACAGTATGCATACTCCACGCAGACAAAGTTCAGGCATCGAATCTGAACCCAAAATGGTGGATATGTAAGGCAATAGTACAGGGTGATTCTAATGGGCATGGCCCATGATGTATTACTGTCTTCATAATGAAGCAATTCAAAAGAAAGTCATTCCTGGATAAATGTACGAACGTTTGTGAATGAACTGGATGACCGTGAGATCAGTGGATTTTATTTAAAGCAAGATGAGAGCAACCTGTCACATGTCAGCTCATAGCATGACACAAATTGAATCGTTATTTGACAATCGGGTCATTTCAAAGGGACTATGGCCACCTCGTTCCCCAGACCCGTTGCCTCCAGATTTCTTCCTTTGGGGAGCACTGATACCAAAAGTGTACAAGAACAAGCCTCATACACTGGAACAATAACAGCAAAACATTGAACAGGAAATTGCTGCTATCACCCCTACAATGCTTGCGGATACCTTTGCCAATAAGGAGTGCCGTGTCGATCTGTGTTTGCAAGAAGAAGGCGACTATTTCCAACACCAAATGTGATTGAATCGTTTACACATCTATCAAGGTATGCACTGTATTTATTTTGTTTCTATCACTTCATTATTACGTAAGTAACACATCATAATTCGGGGCCCCATCCACTAGAATCCCCCTGTACTGTCCAATGTACAGCTCACATGGAGGAACGTAGTCATCAAAGTTGCTGTATAATATATTCCACCTAAAAATGACAAAATACACTATTTCACTTTACAGAAAACTCTGTATTTAACTTTACAATAGTAAAAAACAAGCAAAACTAGAAAAGAAGGTTCAAGGCATAATGCTTAGGCTGTGTAACCTTCATTAGGTGTGTGACAGAAAAGGAAACACAGATTGGGTAGAAGAATGCAGTGAAAGACCAGAAATGGTGTGAAAAGCAGTCATTAGGAAGAGATAAACCTAAAATGTGCAGTTTGTTTCATGCAGTGGCATTACGGCTTATCTTGTAATACTCACTAACTGTGGTTTGATGATCTACAGAGATTTCTTTTTCCAGGATATAACCTTGATCTAATCATTTCATGACCCTGCTTTGCTCTCCACTGCTGTGGATAATTGAGGATAATTTAATAAAAAGAAAAGCTTCCGACATGCTGCATGCTGGCATTCATACCGGGGCAGGGTGCCCCAAGCAGTCTTCCTACAGGCCTACTAACCCTGTCCACCAGGCTTAAGTCAGTGAGTTCTGAAGAAGCCTTGAGGTGATCTGCAAGTCATTCTGAAGTTAATGTGATGACTACACAGCTTCAGAGAAGAGTAACAAGTGACATTCTCAATATTGGAGGTCAGACAAAAAAAGAATAACCAGCAACAGAAGCCTACTGGTCTGGGTAGTTCATTTAAAAAAAAACAGGTGGGTCTGTGGGTGGCTCATAAAGTCCCACTTAAGAAGAGCATGTAGTGATAATCAGTACACCACTCTGATTTATGTTTATATTGGTGATGCAGTAATGTCTGTCATTTTTTGTTAGATTCTCATACTTACCCTGTGGTCAAGTGAGGAAACGCAAGACCATTCAATAAATGGTGGGGTGCAGTCCTGGTCATCCTCATTTACTTTGAAGAGAAATCAAACAAAATGTGCAAGTGCTCTCAGGTGCGAGATGCAGTGACAACAAACACAAAAGGATGAGGCAAATACAGGCTTCATGGTTAGGATTTCTTCTGAAAGGTCAGCTATGCAGATGCTCCATCCTGTGGTGTGCTCAGTTCACAGAGTGACGCCTCCTTCTGTTGATCCTGTGATTTATAGGTGGAAGACCAGAAGGGGCAGAGTCAGGTACCCTCACTGGGCATCTTCTCAGTGACTTGTAGGAAAAAGGAGAGGACATGACTAGTGTTAGTGCCCCCTGTCGTCCTGGGGTAGTACCACATACCTTAGAGGAGCCCTGAGGGTGATCCACTGATGCATATGCGTGACAACACATGTTTACATTTTGTACTTTATAAGCAGACATAAAATCATTTCAGCTGGTACTAGGAAGTTCATAATATCTGTGCAGATACTACACAAGAATCATTTCTGAACTGTAAGACAAGTTTATTCTCACATGTAGATGTACATGAGAAGCTAAAAAATGAGACAGAGCTGAAGGTCAAGCACAAGATCTTTGATGGGACCAACAATGTGTTCAAATATCCTGATTACAGACAGAAACAGAGGGAAGAAGGAGCATCCTTCAGAGGGGACAGGGCGGTCTCATGGTCTGAAATCCCTGCAGATTTTTTCTGCAGCCGTCTGGAGTTTTTTTTTTTTTGTTTTTTCTGTCCACCCTGGCCATCAGTTAATTAATGTTGACTTATTTTATTTTCTTACTGTGTCTTTTATTTTTCTATTCTTCATTATGTGAAGCACTTTGAGCTACATTTTTTGTATGAAAATGTGCTATATAAATAAATGTTGTTGTTGTTGTATCCTCGACAACAGAGTCATTGACTCAGTTTTGCAAATGATACTTCAATAAGAGAATAAATAGAGTAGCCTCTGCACCCTGCTGCTCAATGGCAGTCTTTCTATCACATTGGTTTAATATTGATGAGTAATTTTCTGTTGGAATTCAATCAATCCATCCAGTTTGTTATGGTCTTTTCTCAGAATCAAGCCATCTGGACACAGCTGAAGAATTGAGCAACGCACAAGCAACACACCAATCTTCAAGCTGTATCAGTGGCTCTTATTCCATGGATGTGATGCCTTCCTCTGCGCCTTAACTGCAGTTTGCTTTAAGAGCTTAAACTAGTGCTAAAAATCAAACCCGAATCCATAGTCTACTTGGCTGCTTCAACTCTCTCACTGTCCATTTGTCAAACTTAGAGTACCTCCAATTATTATGGCTGGAAGCCTTGAGTATAAAATCAATAAAATGTTTGATTTTTTGGGCTTTGTTCCGTGGATGACTACATAGCCTTCATGCTGTACCTGTTTTTATGTCTTTTTCATACTTCAGTCTTCAATAGACTCTTGATGGGCTCTTGATGGGATGTAATTACATCCAAGAAAAACTGTGACACATTTCAAACTCTTTTGCAAACAATGGCAAAGCAGTTTTAGATTGTTTGTAAGAATTTCTGTTTTTCAGAAAACAGAGACACACTGGCTGTTTAGGCTTTCTTTATGTAAACCTTGGCCAAATTATAATTACCAATGTAGACATGGACTTGCGCTTTCACTTGCTGAATATGCTCATTCAGGTTGAAATATGAAGTTCTACATTTTCAATAGGTTTGCTTGTGGAAACTGCATTTCATGGCAGAAGTGAATGTCTTCTGAAGACGTATCGCAGTTTTCCATTTTGGAGCTGCAGGGAAACAGCTAACAGGAAAAAAAATCATGTCAGGGTGTATCTGTGCATGAGATACCTGGGAGAGGGCTGATTTCATTTCAGTGTCTAGGGCAGTTGGTGCAAGTGATATTTATGCACAGATATCTCTATTTGCATGCTTCCATTACTAAAAATCTAAACAGAAAAATAATCCTGACTTGCTAAAATAGTTTTAAATATCTATACATCTTGATACCAGGAGTATATTTGGACAAGTTCTAGAACAACTTCTGCTGTTTGGGATGGTCATACATTGGCTACATGGACCCCCAAGTTGGAGCTCTCTTTGTGAGTCTCTTATTTGCCTCCACAACTCAACTTTCAGATTACCTTTAAGGAATTAAAAGCACCCCTTCCTCTAAATGACTCCATAAAGTAGTAGCCTGGTTTCCTCTCTCCAGCTGGTGAATATATGCTGCCTCCTCAGTCACTGTTGCTTGCTGAATCACCTCCCCTTTAGTATTCTGAGATCACAACACCTTTTTCAGTTTCGTTTTTTTCTAATTCTTTTTTATGTGTTACCCTGCTAGTTGCCAATCTGGGAAATCTGATTTATTTTGGAGCAAACCAAGTTTTGGCTGCGCTTTTAGATCCACACTGTGCACTGTTCTCTTTCTCCTTAGGTCATGCTAAGTCCTGTCTAGTCTATCTATCTATCTATCTATCTGTTACATAGTGCCTCGCCTATCTATCTACCTATCCATCCATCCATCTATCTATTATATAGTGCCTTATCTATCTATCTATTATATAGTGCCTCACCTATCTATCTACCTATCCACCTATCCACCCATCTATCTATTATATAGTGCCTTATCTATCTATCTATCTATCTATCTATTTTGGAGTGACCTTTGGGAAAATAAACAGCTATTAACAGGGTAATCCCCATTCTTGTTGTTATTTCAATTATGCCAGGACATAATTTACAGGTGGCTGCCCCAGACCTTCATGATGTATCAGTGTGATACTTGTGACAATATATATACTGTATACTAGCCGTACCCTGCATGAAACAAGACAGTGAGGAGGGCTCTGGCCGGCTCCCCACTCCTGACGTCATGCTTCCCCCTCCCCTCAGCCCACAGCCATTGTCTCAGATTAGCGCAAATAAATTGCTCCTGCATGTGAACTATGATACCTAGCGTGATGAGAGAAGTTGCAAAATCAACCAGAATGTTCAAGCAAATTACAGAAAAAAAATCTAAATCCGTTAAGTACATACAGATGCACAGACAGATAGACGTTGGATTTTATATATATTGTGGAGCCGACCCGGACACAGACAGGCGGACATGTTGTTATAACACCACCACACGTTTATTTACACAAATATATACACTATTATGGTCACTCAGACCCAGTACCGTGCACAAAACACCCCTTTACACAGTCCTGGCCACGCAATGCCTTGTCTTCGGGCCGCCTCCACACTCTCTTCTTGCCTCGTCCTGCTTCCACCCGACTCCAGCCCCGAATGAATGGAGACAGCCCCTTTTATAGGGTTCCCGGATGAGCACCAGGTGTTCCCGGCATTCCTCCTCTGGCCACGCCCCAGCGTGGCGGAAGTGCCGGCTGTCCTCCCGGCTGCTCTCCGGGCGCCATCATAAATCTTCCCCCCAGCACTTCCTGGTGTGGCGGAAGTGCTTGGGTAACAGGTCCCCAAGGCATTGGGGTGCCTCCTGGCGGTGACCACGGGCCCCTACAGGGTGGAACTTTCATGCCCTGTACCCGTGGCCCCCAAAGGAACCCGGAAGGCAACCCCCACGTGATCCACATGGGCACAGACCCACATCCGGTCCCTCATGACGTCCCGGCCGGGTCATGGCCCCTGGCATCCCTGACAATATATATATATATATATATATATATACACACTACACCTTGCTAGTACCAGGATGGACCCCCCTTTTGCTATAATTCTTCGTGGCATAGTGCTGGAAACATTTCTCAGGGATATTGCTCCACATTGATGTGATAGCATCACATACTTGCTGCAGATTTGTCGGCTGCACATCCATGATGTGAATCTCCTGTTCCACCACATTCCAAAGGTGCTCTATTTGATCGAGATCTGGTGACTGTGGAGGCCATTTGAGCCCAGTGAACTTATTGTCATGTTCAGGAAACCAATCTGAGATGATTTGAACTTTTTGACATGGTGTGTTATCCTGCTCAAACTACTCATCAGAAGACGGGTAAACTGTGGTCATAAAGGGATGGACATGGTCAGCAACAATACTTAGGTAGGCTGTGGCATTTAAATGATACTCAGTTGGTACTAAGGGACCCAAAATGTGCCAAGAAAATATCCCCAACAAAATTACACCACCACCACTAGCCTGAACCATTGATACAAGGCAGGATGAATTTGAACTTTCATGTTGTTGATGCCAAATTCTGACCCTACCATCCAAATGTCACAACAGAAATTGAGACTCATCAGTCAAATTTTGGTGACCCCGTAGGAATTGTACCTTCAGTTGCCTGTTCTTAGCAGCCAGGAATTGCACCTGGTGTGGTTTCCTGCTGCTGCTTCAATGTTCGACATGTTGTGTGTTCAGAGATGCTCTTCTGCATACCACAGTTGTAACGAGTGTTTATTTGAGTTACTGTTGCCTTTCTAACAGCTCAGACCAATCTGGCCATTCTCCTCTGACCTCTGGTATTAGCAAAGCATATTCAACCCAGAGAACTGCCACTCATTGGATATTTTCCCTTTTTTAGACCATTCTCTGTAAACCCTAGAGATGGTTGTGTGTGAAAATCCCAGTAGATCATCAGTTTCTGAAATGCTCAGACCAGCCTGTCTGGCACCGACAACCATACAACATTCAAAGTCACGTCAATCACCTTTCTTCCCCATTCTGATGCTCGTTTTGAACTTCAGCTGGTCATCTTATCAATGTCTACTGGCTGAAATGCATCAAGTTGTTGCAATGTGATTGGCTGACAGATATTTGTGTTAACAAGCAGTTAAACAGGTGGACCTAATAAACAGCCTGTGAGTGAACATATATATATATATATATATATATATATATATATATATATATATATATATATATATATACTGTATATGGCATATATATATATAGAGAGAGAGAGAGACACCCATAGACATCTCTCTTTGCAACACCAAGTTTATTCCTAGATAAAATAAACTGACAAATGTGAGCTTCATTGTTACTTGACAACTCATTAATTCGCAAACACCCGTCTTTGTTATTAAGGTTTCAGTATTTGTTCAGGATTCAGATAATCTAAGAGCAAATGTTGTTCTTCACTGGGCAATCATTAGAAGCAAATTCATTTAGTTTGTTTTCATAAAATTATCTATTTTAAAATATGTGTCTACTTTTTTAATCGCTTACAAAACATAATCATTTGCTGTTGTGAAAGTCAACATTGATATTAATGGAAATTAAATCAAAATAAGAGGATAATTAGAAAGGCGGTGTCATTCTCGTGTGCTTGGCTTAATAATTTCCCGCTAAGTTGTGACCCTCCAGGGGTGACTTCTACTGCTAAGCTGTTTCACCAAGAGCTCTTATTAACAAGCAGAACAGAGCCTAATCAGTCTTTTATTTTATATGGGATTTTCAGAGAGGTTACTTCAACATACATATTTTGTATAGTTATATCTTTTACATGTCAATTAGGCATTCCTGATGGCAAAAAAGATCCCAAATATGACTTATTGAAATACCAGCAGAGTTGCTTGTGTGACTGGGAACACACTGCTGTAACCTAATGTTTTTTATATGTGTATTTTTGTGCATTTCAAAGATTTTTCACTCAGATTTTTCACTCTGTTCACTGGAGGCTCAGTGGTCTTTTAGCCAAGTTTTGTTTTTTTTTTCCCAGCACCATTAGAGTCTTAATAGCAAATCTATAAATAAAGACTTGACTGTTTCTATTACTTGTATATCTGTGTTATGTAAGTTGTGAAAGAAATAGCCAGGCACACCAGACCAGGGGGTGGCGAGGTGCACTAACTGTTTCTCTCAATCCTCTGCAGACCATCCACGGGAAATCCTGCACCGTGCCGGCCCCACTGATGACATCACTTCCTGTCACGGCCTTTAAAGCCACCATCTTTGCAACCTTAAGTCAGTTCTGTTTTGGACTCAGACCTGTGAACATCTCGAAATCTATTTAACCATTTTGCAGCCAGGGCACAATATACAGGTGGCTGCCCCAAACCTTTCAATGTCTTTAATCTATTCTTGTGACACTACATATAGACAGACTTATTGATATATCAGTAGAAATATACAGATATAAATATATAGTGTGGGACACTTCCATGACAGAAAAATCAGGGGAGAGAACAGGCATGCGGCATTACCTCCCTTGCAATGCCAGATGGCAGTCCCCTGGGTTGCTGCAGCACCAAGGATTCCCTCAGGGCTTCGTGGGAGATGGAGTCCTGCTATTCAGCCCTGCTGAGTTCCATGGGTGCCGTCAGGGGTTGCTCCTTCATTTGGCTTCCGCCTCACCCAGATGTGCTTCCAGACTATGCTAATGGGCCACCAGAAGTACTCCCAGGTTCAGGATAAAAGAAGCCTGCTGCCGTCATTCCAGTACCCAGAGCCAGGAGGGAGAAGGCGAGGATTGCTGGAGGAAGGAGGAGGTGGAGAGAAAGAGCTGTACTTGTGCTTTTGTACTGTGCTTGATGGTGGGAAACACTTTTGAGAGAAGAGTTTCCCATAATGAAATCAAACTTGTGTGCTGTGCTGGACTTGTGCCCTGAACTGGAGCATCCCCTTCAGGCTACAATAGGTATTTATTAATAATGACATAATTAAATGAACAGTAATAGTTCATTTAGATTATATAGATCTATAGATTCATTATAGATATAGATTCATTTAGATAATAGATTAGTAGAGATCCTGTCCCAAGTGGAGGAGTTCAAGTATCTCGGGGTCTTGTTCACGAGTGAGGGAAGAATGGAGCGTGAGATCGACAAGCGGATCGGTGCGGCGTCCGCAGTGATGCGGGCTCTGCATCGGTCTGTCGTGGTGAAAAAGGAGCTGATCCATAAGGCAAAGCTCTCAGTTTACCAGTCGATCTACGTTCCTACCCTCACCTATGGTCATGAGCTATAGTTAGCGACCGAAAGAACGAGATCATGAATACAAGCGGCTGAAATGAGTTTCCTCCGCAGGGTGTTTGGGCTTTCCCTTAAAGATAGGGTGAGAAGCTCAGTCATCCGGGAGGGACTCAGAGTAGAGCCGCTGCTCCTCCGCATCGAGAGGAGTCAGATGAGGTGGCTCGGGCATCTGACCAGGTTGCCTCCTGGACGCCTCCCTGGTGAGGTGTTCCAGGCATGTCCAACTGGGAGGAGGCCCCGGGGAAGACCCAGGACACGCTGGATGCACTAAGTCTCCCGGCTGGGCTGAGAACGCCTTGGGATTCTCCCGGAAGAGCTAGAAGAAGTGGCTGGGGAGAGGGAAGTCTGGGCCTCTCTGCTCAAGCTGCTGCCCCCGCAACCCGACCTCGGATAAGCGAAAGAGGATGGATGGATGGATGGTAATAGTTTAAAGCCAGTAGGACGCTTACACCCTCAGTGCATAAGGGCTGAAGAGTCAAAAACCGCAGATTAATTGGCTTTAACACCTCAAACTGCTTCAAACAAACAGATTTACCCAAGGCCACCTTTGCTTCACACAAAGATTAAACCCATTGTTGTGTCGCACCTTTGTCTGCCTTTCACGCTTGTTTATTCAGCTGATGTTGAACATGAAGTACAAATTCTTCTTCTGAGAGCCTAAGTTAAGCGTCTAGAGTCACGATTTGAAAGACACACTGAGGTGCATAGAGCCTTCATGATTTGGCTTTAAATACTCTCCATGAGACCTGCTTTTGTAATGTGATTGTCCTTTTCAATGGGTGATCCTTAACTGAACCTTAATTTATTCAGCTAATGATTAACTCTAAAGTACTAAATCCAGAACATAAAATATGTCAGAAATCAATGACACAATAAATTACAGAGCCTTTTCCATTCGATTAAGAAGCAGCACTTGTTATAAATGTCATAACACAAAATAAAGCAGATTGCTCAGTTTTCATTGTTGAGGAGCAACTCCCACGTCTAATACTTTCTTGGGGTTTTCATTGATTTTGAAGGCATGTGCACACAACATAAAATTAAAGTGGATGGGATCAGTAGCAGCATTTGGTGTTGGCAAGTTGGATGACAGCCTCAGGCCCCACGCCTAAGGGGGCCCCGCTTTTGAGGTCCACATGTCCCGCTCGAGCAAATTTGTTGTTATATTCTCCAGTATATATATATTGTGGAAGTTGACCCGGACACAGACAGGCAGACACGTTCATGTCACCCACAAACACGTTTATTTACAATAATAACTATTTACAAAAGTCAAGTGCACAAACCCCAAAGTCACAGTCCTGGCCACAATGCCTTTCTTCGGGCCGCCTCCACTCTCCTCTCTTGCCTCGTCCTCCTTCCACCCGACTCTAGCCTCGAATGAATGGAGACGGCCCCTTTTATTTAGTACCCGGATGAGCACCAGGTCCTCCCGGCAGCTCTCCGGGTAACGTCCAAAGTCTTCCCCCCAGCACTTCCAGGTGTGGCGGAAGTGCTGGGGTAACAGGTCCCCAAGGCATTGGGGCGCCTCCTGGCGGTGACCACGGGCCCCTACAGGGTGGAGCTTCCATGCCCTGTACCCGTGGCCCCCAAAGCAACCAGGAAGGCGACCCCCACGTGATCCAGGGTGGGCACAGACCCACATCCGGTCCCTCATGGCGTCCCAGCCGG
>JANRMT010062811.1:5909031-5940965 GCA_026402145.1 Polypterus bichir lapradei | reverse complement strand
ATATATATATATATATATATATATATATATATATATATAATCTTCATCTGGATCATGATCTTTGTTTGTCCGTGAATGAATTAGAAGAAGAAGCACTAGATGGCAGTAGAGAGACAGCTAAAACATAGGCATTGCATTAAGAATCTCCTCCAGGCTTATACTACTGAAGACTGTAGTACTCCAGTCACACCTCAAATCACAGACATTCAAACTAAACAAATTGCTGTGCTTTAAATTAACTAAAGAGATCTTCATTTAGATCTTGATCTTTGTTTGTCCGCAAATTCCACGCATGCGTAGACCACCTTCCAGTTTAGTATGTGGTTGTTACTCAAGGATGTCAGCAATGTGCCGGAATAATGAAAGGGGTGGTGGACAGTGTTACGCTGGTTAGCTCCTGAGGCCTGGTTAGAGAATGAGATTGCCGAAGATAAAAGGTACGTGCCTACGTAACATATGAATGAAAGAAAGACAGTGGGTAAAATGAATGACAACGTAACAGCACGTTCCGGAAATTATTATTGTTACGTTGTAGCCGGCGAGTGCTGCGCGTCTCACAGTTGTACCGTGGCTTGCTCACATGTCAGTGAAGTGATCCCCATTTATGTTTTTAAAGAGCCTGGATACCTATGTGTCCCCGTTTTATAACCATTGCTCCGTGTATATTGCCTTACTCTTTGGATTGCCACAAAGCAACCTGCGAGATTGGAGAAAGGTTGAGAAGAGATCGTGAGAGGAAATGACAGCGTCGTGAAAACGAGACGGACTGTGAACGGACAGAAGCAGAAATGCTCCTACACCACCACATAATTACTATTCAGACAGTGATTCCGAGTAGGCCGTTCCTATCGAATCAATATCCAAGGGTTTTCTTTTGTAATTTTGTTTCCCTTATAAAAAATCATAATGCTGTGTGACGAAGGGCCCAGTTCACGACTTGCAGCTGCGTTTAAACAGAGAGCCCTTCACAGACAACTTTAACACGCGCAACGTAGTTGGGCACACATGGCTAGTATATCTATACTAATAAAAGGCAAAGCCCTCACTGACTGACTGACTCACTCACTCACTCACTTACTGACTCATCACTAATTCTCCAACTTCCCGTGTAGGTAGAAGGCTGAAATTTGGCAGGCTTATTCCTTACAGCTCACTTACAAAAGTTAAGCAGGTTTCATTTCGAAATTCTACACGTAACGGTCATAACGGTCGACAACGTCCGCCATGTTGAACTTTCTTATTTATGGCACCATCTTCACGAAATTTGGTAGGCGGCTTCCCTGCGCTAACCGAAACCGATGTATGTACTTATTTCAATGGTATGACGCCACTGTCAGCCGCCATATTGAACTTTCCAACGTCACTAATTTTCCAACTTCCCATGTAGGTAGAAGGCTGACCCCATCTTCAAGAAATTTGGTAGGTGGCTTCCCTACGTTAACCAAAACCGATGTACGTACTTATTTCGGTGGTATGACGCCACTGTCGGCCACCATATTGAATTTTCCAAACATCACTAATTCTCCAACTTCCCGTCTAGGTAGAAGACTGAAATTTGGCAGGCTCATTCCTTACAGATTACTTACAAAAGTTAAGCAGGTTTCATTTCGAAATTCTACGCGTGACGGTCATAACGGTCATCAGCGTCCACCATGTTGAACTTTCTTATTCATGGCCCAATCTTCACGAAATTTGGTAGGCGGCTTCCCTGCGCTAACCGAAACCAATGTACATACTTATTTCGGTGGTATGACGCCACTGTCAGCTGCCATATTGAACTTTCCAACGTCACTAATTCTCCAACTTCCCGTGTAGGTAGAAGGCTGAAATTTGGTACTTATTTCGGTGATATGATGCCACTGTCGGCCGTCATATTGAACTTTTCAACGGTCTTTGTTACTTATGGGCCCATCTTCAAGAAATTTGGTACGCGGGTTCCCAACGCTAACTGAATCCTACTTACGTACATATATATGTCCATAGCCTGCAGCTCGGTCACCGTGTGAGGCGGCGTTGGGTCCCCCATCCCAACGCCTCCCACGTTGTTGGCTGCCTGCCTATATAAGGCCGTCTGTCGCTCCAGTCTCTACATTCCCTTCCTTGCTTCGCCACGGTATTCACATCTCCCTGCTGATAACTACAGCCTTTTCATTTAATCCACGGTTTTATTGTTCATTTATTACGATTATAGTTATTGTGTAGGTATTTTAGACTTACTTTACATTATTCAGGTACCCATTTCCTTTATCATTCCAACCGTACCCCCATTAACATGTCTATCAAGGTGATCACCATCGATCAAAGAACTGTCACTTACCAAGTGGTTTCCATGCCCGGAGATGGCACCTGCCTTTTCCATTCTCTTTGTTACATATTGCACGGCCATATCAGGCTCACTCTTGATATCCGGAAGAACATTGTGTCTTATGTATTGAATGACTGGGACAGGTTCAAGGTGTGGACTGATGACGGTACAGGAGGTAATTATACTACACAGGAGCACTAGAAGAGTGAAATGCTTAAGTGTACCAAAATGGCCAAATATTTTACACCTTTGGACAACTGCCAATGCCTCTTAAACATCTTAGATTCACAGGTGACGATTTCAGTAGTGGACACTTTGATGTTTAGAAATGTTTAAACTCTCAAAAGCTGGATGTGAAGTTATCAATGAAACTGGTTGTATGCTTACAACGCTTGACAGATGCCGAAAGTCTCTTCAACTCAAGTCCTACAAATACTGTCGTAATTGAAACAAACCATGAAACTCAAACCGATTATGACAGCAGCAATCCAAGCTGTGAGATTTGAAACAAGATTACTGTTCACATGGCCAACTGTACGTTGCATGCTCAAGAGTAAGCTCAGCGCACAGCTACAGCTTGGTCATATTACAACTGGAGGGCCGAACTGACAACGTGGCATACAAAGAGATCCTTAACAAATAATTATTGGTATATTTTCCCTCAGTTTTAAAAAGGTTTAATTGTCTTCTTAATAAAAATTTTAAGGCAGTACTTCGCCGCTGCGAAGCGCGGGTATTTTGCTAGTATATATATATATATATATATATATATATATATTGTCACGCATGCGCGAATAGGAGGTCGCGGACGGACCTGAAACCGCTTCGAAAGACGTTCGCCGGCAGGGAGTGGCGGGGTACTAACCTTTCTCCTTTGTCTTTCAGGAAAAAAGACGCTCCGCCATCATAGCCTGCCCGCAGTACGTCCACTTCCGCCCTTCCTCCGCCATCTTTCCTGACGTCAGCAATCCCATCATCCCTCACGCTTCCTTCCCAGCATTCCTCCACTTCCGGCTCCTCCCCTATAAAATGGCCGCCGACGCCTCTGAAGGGCGTCGCGCATATGAACGATTTATGTTTGTATTTTTGACCTGTTTTGGAAAATATTGTTTACAGTATACGGGGCCGGAAACCCCAACCCTTTACGCTGTGTCTTCTCTTTATTTTTTACAATATATATATATATATATTTGAGATGCTTCTAAGAGGAACCCTTTTAAAATCCTTCTTCAAGGTCAAATTCCATACATGTATGTCTTTGAAAACAGTCCATAGTCCGAATATGAATGCACAAAAACATGTATCACTAATGATAAATGGCTGACATTACATCAACGTGAATTATGACTATAACACCCTGCATATCAAGACTCAGAGTATACTTGTAATTTGGGTACTTTTCTAGAAGAGGCCCTGCTAATTTCCACATGACACCACATTTCGCACGGTGGTGGTATTGTCATGAATTATGAATTGCACTTTTTTAATAGATTATATCGTTATATTTTGATAAAGTTGTTATCTTGCAAAAATTTAGCTGAATATTGTAATGAGTAAATCCGGTGTATGTTAACATTATTTTTATTAAATTTGCGCGCAAGTTAAACAGTCCACACATACCAGTAACAACGTTTGACATAACCGGACCCCATGGGGTTGGTCAGCCCTAGGCCCCGCACACACCTAAAGCCGCCTCTGGATGGGATGAACTGTTAACCATAGCAGTTTTAAGTTCCTCTACTGTAGCAAACATTTTTGTCAATTCTTTATGGCTCCAAGCTAACAAATGAATGGATAGACTGAAGCAGTAGGTTAGTGCCACTTATAGACCAGCTCCACTGCCTTCCAGTCATCACTGCCATGACAGGCATCAACTTCTCTTGGTCCTGACCTTGAAAGTGCAGGCCTACAAAATCAATGGATGAATGGACTCAAGAGATGGATATCACCAAGAAGAAACTGCATGGAGGAGCAGACAACATCATCAGATATGTTTATTTAAGGAGAATAAAAACAGCAGCTACAGATTAGGGAGTCGGAGAAGGTTGTAGACCAGTATGACATGAAGCATCTGTGCATTTGAGAGGAATCTCTAAAAAGTCAAAGAACTCAAATATCTTTATGTTCAGGTTAAATGTCTATGCAGTGCAATAGTGGTGTTGAACAAAACCAAACAGGAATCTAAGGACAGGATAAATGGTGGGATATCTTCACAGTAATCGGCAAGCTTATCTCTCAATTATAATAAATAATCCTGGGACGAGACTTTTTAGCCTGGGACGAGACGTGACTTTTTCAAAGAGATACTTTCACGTCCTTCGAGACGAGACTTTGTGCCAAGAGATTTAACCACGCCCGGGGTCAGAAATAAAAGACAAAGAGTAGATGACAAAGTAGAACATCGTAAAGAATTCAAAAACGTTGGCGTGATACAAATGTAAAGAAGGTTAGAGATAATGAAAGTACTAAAATTCGAAAGTCTCAAAAAAAATCCATCCTTTAGAAGACAAGCCTGAGCAATAGTGCTTCCACTATTAAAGCCAAGGTTTCCACTGCTTACTCTTCAGGGGGTCTCCTCGGCCTGAGGAGATTTTCACCAACAGGTGCAATCAGTCTTTACATAGACGCGAGTCCCCACCATCAACACAGGCAATCAGCAGGGTGTTAGCCAAGCCAAACTCCCTCTTCCCTAACTCTTCTCTAGGAATACACAGGATACCTAGGAGCCACCATGATTGTCCCCACATCCTCACAAATGCCCAGTGAAGCACAATCCTCCTCTTTGAGTGCCGGCACAGTGCTCTCTTCGGGGGTGAGTTTCCTGACCACCTGCTTCCTCTCCCATCACCACTGGCTCCATTCAGATCCTGAATTTACTTTTACTTTTGTTTTCTTTCAGTTAACTTTATCTGTCTTTTTTCCATACTCCCTCCCTGATCCCTGCCCAGGCTCCTTTTTATGGGTGATTCAGACAGTTGTTGCAATCGCAGACCCCAGAGCATTAACAGGGAAATTTACAGTACCTTGCATGTCTGCATATGAATGCATCCCTACTTCCCTATCATCACTTTGGAACCGCTCGTGCGTGCTTCCATAAGCACACACTCCTGACAAGAGCCCGAGTGCAACATTTTTATTTTTTAAAATCTGTGCATTGCCATGGCCCTACAACGTGCCTCATCATAGTTAGGATCAGCAATAATTGCCATGGTCACTCCTGGAGGGTGAACCATTACTGCCAGACGCAGATTCCAGACTGAATACCAACTTCCTGGGTCATCAATTCTAATCATGAATCCGAGGTGGAAGAGGTGGGACTTCTATTTTGGAGGCATCGGCCTCAGTGGTCTTCAGGAGGATATTAATGACAATGCCAACTTGCCCTCCAGATATATCGTTTCATAAGAGCCCTGAAAAAGGCCCCTAAGCACACATCATGTGACTGACAGCATTTAAAACAAAGCTCTGTGAGTTATGTTTTAAATGCAATAGAAAGTACAAGAACAGCATTATCTCTAGCCAGACTTTTATGTTGCCTTGTGGATTTATCTTAGAGAAAAATGCATCTTGAAGCCATGTGAACACCCCCCATACTGGTAAGTGTGCATGAAGCTGGTTTAAAGGGCTAATGGGATATGCCTTTAAGTATGGAGATAGTGGATGAGATGATGGGTAGGTTTAAAAGTGTTTTATGCATAATACAGGACAAGTTCCTTCCACAATTCAGATAAAGTAAGAAATTAAAGAAAACTCTGAAGTGGGTAAATGAGGAACTACAAAGGAAGTTACAAAGGAAAAAACAGCTGCATAAGGTACATCCATCCATCCATCCATTATCCAACTCGCTATATCCTAACTACAGGGTAACGGGGGTCTGCTGGAGCCAATCCTAGCCAACACATGGCGCCATGCAGGAAACAAACCCCATGCAGGGCGCTAGCCCACCGCAGCATAAGGCACATAAGACTAGTAATTCCAGTGCTAATTGTAAGGTATATGAGAATATCTGAGTCATGGTCAAAAGGTATATTAGTAAGGATAAAAGTCAGTTGGAGAGAAATATTGCAGAAAAGGCAAAAGATGAAACAAAGGGATTCTTTCAATATTTAGTTAAAAAAGAACAGTCAAGGAGAGGGTGAAAAGTATTAAAAACGGTAAAGGTGAGGTGTAATATACAGACAGTGACAAAGCAAATATTTTGAACTTGCACTTTATTTAATCTTTTACTAGGGGGCTTTACTCCCTGCTTGCTTCACTCTCCAACCCTCCCCTCCACTGGTCTGCTCTATGTGCCAGCCACTTCACGTCTCTGCCGCTCGCATTGTGAAGAGGGGGGATGAATGCACACTAAGGAGCTAAGGAGATGTGGTCGCGTCTCCAAAATCCCCTCTTAAACGGTGATACAATGGGAAACAAATACATTTTATTTAACTCCTCTTTGCTCAATCAGCTTCTGGCTTGCTGCTGCTGCTGCTGCTGTTGCCGTGCAGCGTGATCTGCATGTCACGCAGTGCTTCGAACATTTAAAAGCCTGTACAGCAGCTGTCCTTTTGTCTCACTGCCTTGTCTCACGGGATGTTAGATAGATAGATAGATAGATAGATAGATAGATACTTTATTAATCCCAAGGGGAAATTCACAAAATTAGGGTTAGGGTTAGGGTTAGGGTTAGGGTTTAGCCCAGCTGGCACCCCAAGCATTTGGCATTAGCCATTTTTCATCATTCATCCCTTTGCAGTGTAAAAAATTTGATTAATTCCCAAAAGTAGCAGAGACAACTAAGGAGGTACTTAGTGAATTAGAAATTGTACAGAGAGAAGTACTGCTTATATTAAAAAGGCTGGAATCTAACAAATCACCAGAACAAGATAAATTTTACCCATGACTGCTTAAGGTGGTTAGTGAGGGCATATAAAAACTCTTGGCACATATTTTTTCAAAGATCTCTACACACTGGGGAAACTCCTAAAGACTGAAGGCTAGCAAATATCCCGTTGTATAAAAAGTATGACTGAGCTGATCCAAGTAACTATAGGCCAGTAAGCTTAACATGCATCAAGTGTAAATTAATGCAAGTAATTATTAAGGAAAAGATTGAGCAGCAGAAGTGCAATACAGGGTCAGGCAGAAAGGACGGATGTTTTTTACAGAATCACAAAATTGTTAATTTTTTCTTACAAAGAAATTTATTGAAAGATTTGAGTTCATATTGAAATAGCATTTGACAAAATCAAGTGTGGAAAACAACATCTCTCATGTGGTGTCCGTTATCACTGATGCATTTCTGAAGGCGTTCATGGAAGTTGGCCTCCACTCTTTTCAACATCGCTCTGTCGATTTGGGCGACTTCCAAGCGAAT
The DNA here is from genome assembly GCA_026402145.1 of Polypterus bichir lapradei. Taxonomy (NCBI): domain Eukaryota; kingdom Metazoa; phylum Chordata; class Cladistia; order Polypteriformes; family Polypteridae; genus Polypterus; species Polypterus bichir. Next base: position 5,933,301 of record JANRMT010062811.1, on the reverse strand, counting down.
GGCTTCCTTCAGTTCCTCCAATGTACAGGGCTTATGCTCGTATACATGTGCCTTAAGGTGACCCCACAAGAAATAATCTTGTGGAAGCCGATTAATGTCACCAAACCTGGAAATGAGGTGACCAGGGAAGAGAGGGCGAATAACATCCATTGATGCTCTAGCTGTGTGGACTGTCGCCCCATCCTGTTGAAACCACACATGCCGGATGGGAATACGTTTTCGTCGTAATTCAGGTAAAAAGAAGTTGTTTATCATCTCGATATAGCGCTCCGAGTTCACAGTAACAGCATTCCCATTATCATCTTCGAAAAAGTAAGGACCAATGACGCAAGTTTTGTCCATAGCGCACCAAACCGTCACTTTTGGGCTGTGCAGCGGTCTTTTGTTCATTAGTGTACCTCGTGTACGAAGTACGAAGTTAACCCAACATAGGATAGTGTTACGAGCGGGATCAGCTTTATTTCTGTGGATATTGAAATGGCAACGAAACTCACGCTGAACTGCGGTAATAGATTGGTTGTTCTTGATAAAACAGTCGTACGCAAAAACGCGGTGTTCCTATCGTCCACGGCTCCATGGCTTCAACTAAAAAGAAAATAAAAAAATGCTAAGACTTCGCGAACCTAACGCCACCTACCGCACATCTGTCACTCCACCTAGTGGTGAGTTCTAGCCATTTCAAAGACGTCCGTCCTTTCTGCCTCACTCTGTACAGGAGTGTTAGCAAGTACTCAACATGATCTCAAACAAGAATGGTTTTGTTTCACTAATATGCTGGAATTCAATGCGAAAGCAACAAAAACATTCAATCAGACATGTTCGTATGATGTTATTCATCTGGATTTTCAGAAGGCTTTTGATAAGGTAACACGTGAAAGGTTAATGATGGACATGGTCTGTAGGTGGGTACAAAATTGGTCTCAAATACAACTTTTTCAGAAGTAGGTGATGTTAAAAATCGTGTTCCTCCGGGTCAGAGCTGGGGCCGCTTCTCCTTTTAATACACATAAACAATGTTGGACAAGAATAAGTTTGCTGATGACACCAAATTAGGTGGAAGAATGTAGAATCGACTAATTTGTTACAAAGAATCTTGAAAAGCAAACAGACTTGGGCAGATTTGTGGCAGATGAAATTTAAGGTAAGTACAGTAAATGTAAAGAATTACACATAGGAAGTAAAAATGTTAGATTTGAATACACAATTGGAGGTCTGAAACTTGAAAGTAATCCTTATAAGAAGGTCCTCGGATGTCATAGTGTGCTCATCACTATCTGCAATACATCCAGATAGTGCAAAGAAGCGGTCGACAGAGCTACTACAACGTTAGGTTATATAGTACGATATGTAGAATACAAGTCATTTGACACAATAGTAAGGCCTCACATTGAGTACTGTGTTCACTTATGGTCTCCATATTACAAAAAAAGATACAACAGTGCTGGAGAAAGTCCAGAGAAGTGTAACTAGGCTGATTCTGAGACTAAGAAGTGTGAGCTATGTGGAGAAATTGAAGGAGTTGAACGTTTTTAGTTTAAGCAAACTGACATTAAGAGGAGACACAACTGAAGTGTTTAAAACTATGAAAGGAATTAGTACAGTGGATCCTAGTTACTTCTAAGAAATAGATTTTTGAAGAACATGGGAGCACAGTTGGATTTTTGTTAGGTGTAGATGTTAGAAAGTTTTACTTCACACAAAGACCCATAGACACATTGAATAAATGACCAAGTAGTTAGGTGGAGAGTGAATCTTTCAAGAACTTGACTTGAAATCTCCACTTGATGTTATTTTGAAGGATGGACGAACTTGTTGAGCTGAATGACCTGTTCTAATGTTCAGCTTAGCCGAAACACACAGCTGAGGAAGGAATGTGATGGGAAAAAAAACAACAGTGGATATTCCAGGTCAGAGGGGTGTAGACATCACCATCGTACAGCAGTATCCTCAAATGAACTGCTGATTGATACATAAAATACAAAGTGGCTCACTTCATTCGTAGAAGAACTCTAGGCTTGTGCCATATCAGGAAATAATTAGATGAGAGAAGTAATCATTTGTAATTGTATGGGACAGTGTGACATTTCACTGTTCAGGAATTTTTTCAGGATTTAAAGAATCCCGTCACTTGGCAGGAGACATCCTCTCTTCACTGCAGCGTAAGAAATTGCAATTGTAAACCTTGTACTAGCCAACAATGTCATTCGAATGAGAGAAATTAAGAAGACTATTATTACGAATAATCACTTCTTTACCAACATTTGAAGTGTAACCATTTCAGCTATAGACAGGATTTGTGGAAAGCACTCTATAAGAACGAAACAAATCCATAGAGTGCCATTTCAAATAAATTCTGACCAGAACAAGGGTTTATGGTATTAGTGTGTGCAGGTATGTTCACATATAATTGGTGTAAATGATTACATGAAGGATCTTTGTTTTTACACTACAGCTTCCATACAGTATGGTTTTGTAATCAAGTTAGTAACAGTTGCGATTTAGTGATGTCCAGCATGTATATGTATTCATCGATGAAGCTGGAAATAGGAGGTGGTTTGGGAGCGTGCCACAGATGATGTTGCTGGTCAGCGTGGAGGTAATATCACAATGTGTGCTGTCATTAGCAATGCATGGGGTACACTATCACCACATTGTACTTGGACCATATTACAGGGCCCATCTTCTCATTTACTTGGAGCATATGCACAACATTCTCTTTCTTCTCCACCTAAATGTCCAACACCAGGAGGAGGCATATTACACGAGCATATGGGATAATTTAAGTTTTCGTCATGCAACAGACATTCAAGCCTGCTTCCAGAACCACCCAACCTTCACCATGTTATACCTTCTGCCATATTCACCTTTACTGAACCTTATTGAAGAATGTTTTTCTAGTTTGGCATTGGAAGGTTTACAACTACAATCGTCAGGAACAAAACTCCCTTCTGCAAGCAATGAAATATGTATTAGATGACATTACAGTAGGTAATTGCCAAGGCCAGATCAGGCATGCAAGGAGATTTTTTTCAACATTGCTTGGCTAGGGAGGATATAGCCTTACAATGCTGGTTAAATTCTGTGGCCAATCTTGCATGAATGGGACGATCATATTTAGATTATATTAGATTAGAAAATTTTACAGTGTCATGCATGCACATCAGAGGGCCACCCTTCGAGTTCCTCCCAGGTATGTAGTTCTACCTCCAGGCCAAGAGGTGGTGCTGCTGCTAACTGTGTTGTGTTCCTTTTCCTCTACAGTACGAAGAAATGACCCAGTGAGGGCAATTCACTCCAACCCTACTGGTCCCAGAGCCATAAAAACATGACCGCCTGGAAGGAGGCGCCATTTCACCACTGAGCAACCAGAGAGATGGAGTTGAGTAGAACCTTTAAATTATTTGCCCTGAATTAACTGGAGGCTGTTGTTTTGTTCTAGTCTGACGCCATCAAGAGTTTGTTTTTTCTTTTCCCAATCAAAGTAAACAAGGATAACCTTGGTTGGCACCCCAGTATTTATTTTGTTGCTTGGACGACCACAACAAGCAAAAATGGAGAGTTTTTAAAATATTTTTTAACATACTTCATTTTTTTGTTCATATGAACATTGCAGAATGAAAATATAACAAATAGTAAGTAATGAGAAATGACCCAGTGAGGGCAATTCACTCCAACCCATACTCATCGCGACAGCTGTGTGTTTGATTTTTTGGTGCTGCGTGTAAAATACTGTTTGTTGCACACAGTCATTTAGTAATTGTGTTAGACATTTTCATGCAAATGTTTGATTTTGCATCAAGTTTTTGTGCTTAAGTCAGTGTTTCACTTAGCTTGCAATATGTAAAGATCTTCAAAATGAGTGCATTTAGTTACACACACACATAATTGGATTAAGGTGAATAACCCAGCTTCTTAAAACTCTGCGTTTAGATGGGCAAGTAATCTTCTGGAGATTTCCTTTGTCAAAAGTCTCTGGCATCATTAAACTGTGTAAAAAAGAGTTAAACGCCATTATCGGCCACAGTGAATCCAGAAATAAGCATGGTGTCTGTGATCATTTTGTTGTGTTTATTTAAATATGTCTAGTCAAATTCATGGTTTATTTGTAGGTTTCAATTACCGGATTGCACATCCTGTTATCTTTACTGTTTGGTTGTACGACTGAGCCCTGTAAAGGAATGTTGTACCCATACGTGTACTTCTTGCTTTACACCCCATGTTGCTGAAATAATAACAAAGCTTCAATAAGACATGTTTCAGGCTGCTTGTTACTTTAAAAAGTAATCAGACTATGTAATGTACGTTACTTTGAATGTATTACTGCACTGCTCTTGAGATTGTGTTGCTGAGTACGTTCAGCTCATTAACATAAATGTAACAATTTCTGAAATTCTGAGATTATTTCAGTCAGGAGAAGAAATAATGTAATTGCCTGAACATTTACCTCCAGAAACGTATTTTGTGGACGTTTCTACCTGTAACTGCTGAAAGAGAACTGAGTGCAAATACATGTGCAGGGGAAAGGCTACAAAATCCTTAATGGTAACCCGGTTAAGGGTTTACACAGCCACATAATAGGATTATTCGTCAGAAATTTGTCTCAGTTAATCAGATTTCTCAGTAGTCAATACTGGATTTCTCTAATCGGAATATGGGTTCACATGGCAGTTAAGAAATCAGGTTTCTGTGAATAATTGGGTTATTGAACGGAACGTAAATGCACTGAGCGTGTGAGCCATGTTGAGAAACGTTTTAAAGCCTCTGTGAAGCAGTGACGCTGTCTCCAGAAATATGTGTCAGCAATTATGATAAATTTTAAATCATTCAATGTGTCTATCTTTATTGATCAACAGACATTATGGACACAATTTTTGTGTTGTGGTCATGAAATTTTGGAACTACTCTGTGCAAAAAAAGAACACAAATAAAGCATATTGCTTTTCTTTCTGATTTCTGTAACACATATGTCCTACATTCTAGAGATGTGCCATTTGTGATGGACGGCCGGCAGCTCATCCAGGCCAATACATCCAAGATGCTAGATGGCATCTTCCCTGCAGCATGGAGGTGCCCTGGATTCCCGCAGGGCACCATGGGAGATGGAATTTGGCTTCACAGCCCTGTTGGGTGCCGTGGGTGCCATCATGTGACGCTGCAGAGAGACGTGGGGATTTTTATTTTCCCTGTAGCCCGGAAGTACTCCTAAGTCACGGGGACGGAAGAATAGAAGTACTTCCGGGCTGAAGAAAAATATAAGTCTTCATTTGACCCAGAAGGGCTATTGAATCACATGGACAGAAGGACAGGAGCACTTCTGGGTCAAGGACTATTTAAAGGACTATGGGAAACCCAGCAAGCTGAGCCAGAGTTGGGAGGGAGTGTGACAGAGCTGCTGGGAGGAGAGGAGGATTGTATTATTGTATATTTGGTTATTGATTTGTGTATTGTGGTGGTGGAGGTGCTTAAAGCACAATATATTTCAAAAGAAAAGAATTAAAAATATTTCTAGTGCTTTTACTTGGTGTCTTGGACATTTGTCTTTGTGGGTTTGAGGAGCGACAGTGCCCTCTAGTGACAAACATTATAGTGTAGTTTTGTTGTCTCACAGTATAAGAAAATCAGAGATAATTCAAAGACAAAACAATAATATTGTTATGCTATCTGACTTTATTATGTTAGGATGGTTATGTTATATGTAACAAAGGAGGGCGCTCTTCATGGTGTTATGGTGGAATAAGCTGATTTTGAGGCACAAATGTAGGGATTTGGCAGTTTGAGTACACGTTTGCATGTTGCATGTGATGTTAACAACTGTGCCAAGCTCAATCTTAGGAAAGAAAACTGGGTGAATAGCATTGAAAAATGTCTGTAACCAACTGCAAAAAAAAAAAAAATAAAACTCTAATGTGAATAAATCCTTAATCGAAAAATCAGAAACCATGATATTGAACAATTCATACAAGACAAAATAGTTAAAAATATAAAGAACAAGATAATTCCAAAATAAATCTTTAATGAAAGTCAAAAAATTAAAATGGTCAAAACAGCTAAGTTTGGGGGAATGAAATTCAAATCGCAGACTTTTAAAAGATACAGAAAGAGGAGGTGCCAATGCAAGAATAATAAACTCCCAAATACTTAGTGTAAGAAGTAAAATTGGCAATGAGAAATCTTAAACAAACTAACCAATCAAATTCCAAACTTACTTTATTACTATATATATATATATATATATATATATATATATATGAGTGGTGACTGGCCCAGACACAGACAGGCGGACCCGTTGCAATCACCCCACACACATTTATTTACACAATCCATTATTTACAATAGTGCCACACAACCCCAAAGTCCCCCAAAAGTCCTGGCCAACACACACTGAATTCTCACTCTTCAGGCCGCCTCCTGGCCTCCTCCAAGACCTTCTCCTTCTTCTCTCCCAACTCCAGCCATTGTATGAAGGGAGGCTGCCCCTTTTATACTCCCCCGGATGTGCTCCAGGGGTGTCCCGGCAATCTTCCACCGACACGACCCAATGTGGCTGATGTGCCAGCTGCATCCCCGGAAGCACCCCGAGTGTCCCTGTTCCTCTTCCCCCCAGCACTTCCGGGTGTGGCGGAAGTGCTGACGTCCAGGGCTCCAAAGGCATAGGAGCGCCCCTTGGCGGTGACCATGGGCCCCATAGAGTTGATCTTCAATGCTCTGTACCCATGGCCCCGAAAGGTACCAGGGCGGTCACCCCCACATGGTCTGGGGAAGGCGTGAGCCCTCCTCCAGTCCTCCTGGGCGTCCCCCCCCAACCATCTCAGACACTAATGTATATATATACAGTATATATATATATATATATATCAGGACAGAGGAGCCACTAGCAGATAGAATGGAGCTCACTCAATGCCACAGCAACTAGACAGGGGCTGGAAAGGTTCACAAATAAGGCAGTTTGAGGTAAGCACCTCAATGGCAGTATACCTTTGTAACTGGGGGCTCCAACTCCCTGAGCCCAAATGCAATAAGAAAAGGAAAAGAAAAAAATAAATTAATATTAATAAGCCAGGGGCAAGGACCTAGAAAAATTCTACCCAAAGTGCAATATATTTTGATGATGTTAACATTTTATATTTTAAGAGGATTTCTAATTACATTGGAAATATTTCCAATATTGTACCAATTTATAGGAAATTAGATTTTCTTGACCATGGATATGATAGACTAGTTGGTGTTAATGTATATCATAGGAAAAGAATGGAAAAATGAAAAAAAAATTAAAACAAAAATGCACTTTTCCATTTCCAGTGTGTTAGATGACTGTCAACATTGGTCTGGAAGACATTCTGTTTTACTAATATGGTGAAATTATTTGAAGAAACGACCAACACATTCTACCATATCATGCATTTTAATGTGGTATCCCATGAAACACCAATGATAAATTTGCAAGAAGCCAAAATTCAGGATGTGTTGCACTGAACAGTTCACCATCATCTTAAACACAACAGCAAATGGTGATGATTTTAAAAAATATGAAAAGTGCAATCTCTCACTGGCAAGTGCTGGGGCCGGCACTATCATTTAGGTAAATCCATTTTTTTTGTTCCTAAACTGGCTTAATCCAGCTCAGGGCCACCAAGAAGTGGTGTTATATTTCATCAAAGTTGCATCGTGTTACGACACTGCAAGGTGTACAAAGAGAGAGTGCAGAGTACCAGGAGGTATAGAAAGGTACACTGTCAATGAAAACTCAAAGGGAATAACCAAGTCAAATAACATTAAAGGGCAAGGACAAACTGATGTCTTAACAATTACTTTCAAAAAAGTAAACACTCACATTCATTGTGATATAGAAGTACAACATGGCCACAGGGGTATGAAACCTCTAAAATATAATCACCAAGCAGGCCCAAATCCTAATAGGCCTGCCCAGATAAGGATACTCTAGGGCATTCAGAGTTCTTAATTTAGTGGCTGGTTTCAGCTTACACCAGTCCAAGTGAGCTTTGGTTTCAAAAAATATTAGTAATTTTTACAAAATATATACCAGGCCCAAACAGTGGGAGAATGACCGTAAACCTCTGGCTAGTGGATGAAAGTACAAACAAACAAAATCTTTTTAAAAAGGGAGATTTATTCACAAAAATAGTAAAAAACAAAGAAAAGCACAAAGGAGTTGTCTACATGGCAATCCTAAACAAACAAAGTCCCGAAATGTAATCCAGCAGATTAAACCAATAAGCAGTATCAAAAAGATCAAAGAAACAGCAAAGAACAAAGAAGCAGCTCTTCCCATAAAACACACCTCTGAAGTGTATGCAAATGAGCTGCTAGGAACTCTTGCTCCCAGCATGCATTTCAGAGCAAGCTGTGGGTAGTTCACTGATTTGAGGTATTGGTGGCCCTGCCTCTTGGGGTGCCCACCCTTAAAGTACAAGAAACATAGGAGAACAAATTTTTGCTCATGAAAATTACATAATAAACTAAATTGATAAAAAAAAATGGCAAAAAAAAATTAAAGTAAATAACAACAATAAACATTGATAATCAAATAGTCAAAAATGAACAAAATGGACATTAAAAAGAAATTTAAGTGTAACCCAGAGGGGAAACTCTGGCTCACACATAACAGTTGGACAGCATTACAAACGAAATGGCAGCCCTTTATACAATGTATAAGAAGCAGATCAGACAAAGAAAAATGCTTGTTGCAGCGACCCCATATACTTGAAATAAGGGGTTTGAGTTGATTTTTAAGTCGAAAGAGGTCTTCACAGATATGACTCCATAACAGAACTGAGATACATAGACAAAACATGGTGGATATAGAGCAGGCTGACAGGAAGAGGTGGGTTCAGAGGTAACTGAAGCAGAAGTGATGTCATTTGGAGGCAGGGTTGGCTGGAGCAGAAACATAAGTGATTTCTTTAAGAGGTTGGTCTGCAGACGGAAAGACGAGAACGATTTAGAGTACAGTGCCAACTCCTGGTCTGACAGAGAAATACTATTATTTGAGCCTTTAAACTGTCTCCCATTCGCACGTGTGTGACAGCAGTAACTTAGAGGACAACGGTAATCATGACTTCCAGGACACTCCCCATATTAATCCCCAGGGGCTCATGGCAACAAAGCCAAAAAATGGCGACATGATAATACAAAAATAGACCCACTAAAAATTCATAAACCACCGTAATTCAGAGTGTCCATAAGAAATGTTTTACTTCATGAGGTAGAAGTACATACAGTAATAAACAAGAATAGTTGAATCAAACATTTGAAGTTTTAAAATGTGTTTCAACTTAAATGTTTAAAGTTTAAATATTCTTGATTGTAATGGAAATTTGTCATCTCTCACCTTCTTATAGCGGTGCCACAGTGGGCTAGAACCCTAGTAAATCAAAAATAACATCATATTCATAATGATTGACCTTAAAATGGTCTAAAAATATGAATATATGATCATATCCATGATCAGCAACCTTGAAATAGCATAAAACAACACTCCACACTGCATGCCTACATTATCGACCCCCATTTTTCTGCAGTTTACTGAAAAGCCGCAAATTTGACCTCCCATATCCTATTTGGGGGTGAAACCCTGGGGTCAGTTGAAGTGGCCTGCAGCACTTTAAATCCTTCTGATCATTTTTGCTGAAGTCACACATTGATTTACTCTTTATAATAAAGGTGTAATTTCCTGCATAAAACATGTTTGAAAATATAAAGTTTTGGGTCTAGTGGACCAAATATTTAGGGGGGGGCTTGAAAAGCTTGAGATCTTATATAAATGGATATGAAGATTAATCGAACAGTAAATCAGATGTTCGGGTTTTCTTCTGACTTAGAAGGCTCTGGACATAAAAATCTTTCAAAGTGTTCACATGTAATGCTTAAGATCACAATATAATTATGTCTATTATTTCATTATTAGCTTTATTCTGCAAATCCTGTACTTATTAATTTTACTGTGATGTTTAAATGTATGTTACAAATTTATCTAATGTTTTAAAATAGTTTTCTCTCTTATATATTCCGGGAAAGTTAAGACTTGTGTTAATGAAAAGACTTAGCCCCACTTTTGGGCCTGTGCAGGCTGAAACCCTACCATTTTGGGTTCGGACTAGACTGCCTAGGGTGAGGCCTTTTGAGTGCAGAGAGGACAGGTCTGGCTTTTGTGGTCTGTATTCCATTGTTACTGCTTTACTGTGACAAGAATTATAACCAGTAGAACCTACCTTGGAAGTGCTGGGCATAAGTCAGAAAGCAACACTGGACAGGATGATACACTCTTGGTAGCAAGTTACTAATTAACCTTGATGTGCAAGTGTAGTACAGTTGAACTTTCAGAATGCCATAATTAATTGACCTCTTTCCCTTTAACAGACATCTACTCTGAATAGTTGAAAGACATGTTAGCAAGAGTGTAGGTTTGTGTCATTAACAAGACAAATGTCTTTGATTGGTCAGTGGGGCTGGTGCATCCAATTGCTTGCTGTGATGGGTGGGCTTTGATGGATGCAGCTGAGTCCTGGAAATAAAGTCAGAAAGAGTTAGAGAAAAAAAAGTGTGCAAGAAAAAAAAGAAACGGAGTAGTAGAGCTCATATACTCATGAAAAGAAATAAAATAAAATAAAATAGAAGGAATAAAAGAAAGAAGTGATTTTTAGCCAAACTGGTAAGTTGTGGCAGTACAGTTTTAACAGCCGCCTCTAAGTTATTAAATAAGTATTATTGACTGTTCGCATGAAGTACAGTTTAAGTTCATCTACTAAGCTATCAACGCACAAGGTTTGTGTTTTAATTTGTTGTGATTAAATTATTGAAATGTCTGGTATGTGTAGAAGACCCCACAGTGTCCAGTTTGTGATGTTTTCAGAAGAACTCCTGATATAACTCTTTGTTAGTGAGATGTGCAGAATTCTTCACTCTGCATAGAAGAGACGCCGTTTGTGAACCGCTCAGCCTCAGTGTTGTTTAAGGTGGTCTTGTGCAGATGAGCTGGTTATTGAGCCCCTTACCAGAGGTAACTTTTATTATTATTATTATTATTATTAGTGTTTAGTTGGGTGAAATGGCCCTTTGAATGTTTTCTGGCCCCGGTGCTTCCAAACTTCCTCTACAGGTCTTCAATATGTGCGTGGGTGTGTGGGCCCATACATGGGCTAATTATTTATTTCAGTCAGGACTGTGACATACTGCTAAACTGGTTCACTTTATAAAAGGTTTGGATAAATGAATATGATATACCATTGAAACTGTTAACTTCACAGACGTTTCTGATAAATTATTATTAAATATTTTTATTTGGGCTCTTATATGTTGGTACTGTATAATAGTGGGTTCCTATAGTGTATATAAGTGGATTTAGTATAAATATTTTTTAAAGTTTTAAAGTTTTAAGAAGGGATACACACACCTTTATTGTTATTATTAATATTATTATTATCATTATTGTTGTTATTATTGTTTCATTTTTTATTCAGTAAATGTTCTTTCTAATTTAAGTTCATTTCTATTACCTGTCTTGTTATTAGCAGCTTGTGATTATGTGTATGTTTGGTTTGAAATGAAGCAAATGCAGATAAATGTGAAAGTTACTACAATTAGCTATGTGAGAGGATTGATTTAGATTAGTTATAAATCAGCTAAATGCTGGAAAAGAAACCCAGGGCCTTTTTCCAGATTACCCTTTAGGCATCAGTAACAAGGCGCTTAGGAGGGAAAGGGGGAAAACTAGGGAACCTGCTGACCACAAGGAAGTGTGGAGAATGTGCAAATTCCACACAAATAATGATCAAGTGCCTCAGAATCACTGCTAGAAATTGCACTAAAAGTCTGACTATGATAATAATTTGTTAAAACCCAGAGTATGACATGAGAAGAAGCTATAAAGCATCCTACACCCAGTCCCAGTGAAGAGTAGGAGTTCACAATTCATGGCAACCTGAGCTGCAAAATGGCACTCATGAAGGCATTTTGTAATTTCTATAGAAATCACAATGACGTTTTGTAGTTTTCTGATACTAATGCTAAGGTTTCACGACAACGGTAATAATAATAATAATCTCTCTAATATATTAAAGTTTTCTGTCATGTCCATAATATTCGGTCTTGACCACTCCCCTCCACACTCCTCGCCCAATCATTACTCCTGCTGCGCACTTCCTCTCTCCATCCCACCCCGTGACACTCTCAGTGCGAACTCATCCTTCACCATAGTTGGTTATAATGGCAGAAAAGCAAATTATTTATTCAAGAACGTCAAATTTTAGATTGCGATAGAGAAGAGGTGATAATGAATGTTGATAAAAAGAAGATCAACAAAAAAGAGCTGCATATAATAAAAATCAAGAACAAGAAGAACTGTCCAATAAACGAAAAAGAGAAAAATATCCCAAATAATATGTGAACAGAAATGCAAAAAAGCAACATCTATAGAATGTAAGTTAGAGGATAAAGTAATTCATAATATTGTTTTTGAGGAGGCGTTAATGTAATTTAATTTTTTATTTACTTTTTATTATATTTTATTAACTTTTACTTTTTTACTTCTACTTTTACTCTTTTACTGTATTTTATTATTCATTGGTATTTAAAATAGATAGTTGTAGTGAAATACTCAAGTAAATGATTTCCTCTCTGTAGTAACTAAGGTCCAAACCGTCTTCCTCACGCATGCCACATACTCTTCCATATATCATCTCATTAAATACAATACATTTCTCTAATAGAGAAGTGCCCTGACACCCTTCGAGCACCTCTGCTGTGAGATAACAGATGCTCAGTGCCTGCCCCCAGGGATTGGCGAGCGGATCAAGTGGGGGGGCAGAGCCCCCTAGTAATATATAATATATAATATTCAAAGCATTAGGAGAGGAAGAAGATGGTGTAGGAGGAGAACAGGCATCCCGGCTGATACAGGGTAGGAGGGTGCTGTCAGGGGAGGACCTCCCTACTTTCCTTATGGCCTTGAAATACTCCCCAGAAGACATGACATGGCACCAGATGCATTCCTGGGTTCCGGCATAAAAGGGATCTCGCTGCCCCACGTAGCTGAGTCAGAGTCGGGAGGCAGCAGGCAGCACTCTCCTGGAGGAGAGAAGGAGGAAGAATTGAGGCAGTTGTTGGTATGCTTATGGATTATTACTGGAGAGAGAATTGAGAAGAAGTGTCTGGAGACTCCTCAGCTCATTCTTCTCTGATGGACTCTGGCAGCATCCATGTTGTCTTTGTGTAGATGTCACAGCATCAAAAGGGCATTCTCTGTGGCAGAAGGTCAGTCTGATGGTGAAATGTTAAATGTTTGGGATGACACAGGCCAGTGTGAAAAAGCCTAATGAACACTATCTCGAGGTCAAGCGAAGGTCAACAGAGTGCCCTGGAATTGCATCACTTTGAAGTCTGACATCCGCAATGGAGACAGAAATTAAATATTTAAAGACAACAGCGGATTGTAACTGCCTTCCCAGCTGAGCTCAGAAGACCTTTACATTCCTTTCAGATTTGAATAAAGCAGCCACACTGGTGGACAGCTTGGCCCCTTCAGACTGGACAGCAGCAGCTAGCGTTTCTCAAATCGGGGTTTTCTTCATTTTGTGTGTTGAATAAATGAATACACCAACCTGTCAGAGCTCCAGAGGAGCATCATCTACCTAATCTATCTATCTATCTATCTATCTATCTATCTATCTATCTATCTATCTATCTATCTATTATATACTGCCTTATCTATCTATCTATCTATCTATCTATCTATCTATCTATTATATACTGCCTTATCTATCTATCTATCTATGTCTATCTATCTATCTTTCTATCTATTATATACTGCCTTATCTATCTATCTATCTATCTATCTATTATATAGTGCCTTATCTATCTATCTTTCTATCTATCTATCTTTCTCTCTCTCTTTTCTCTCTATCTCTTTTATATTGTGTCCTAAAAAGTAAATCAAAATGAATGAATGTGAAACAGCAAGACATATCCCTGCCTCAAGCAACAGTCCACCAGCTCATATATCGCTTTTTTTACTTGTATGGACTTCTTTACAATTCCCTTTCCTGTGTAATAATAAAAGATTTCATGTGAAAAGTAAACATGCACAGGCTATGCTTTTCCTCTTCACTCTGGCCAGATAATCTTTCTTTATTTTTTTCCCCAGGTATATTTTCCTTGAGCTTTTATGCCATAATTGGTGCTGATGGCTTTCCACTGGACGTGTCCAGAGTAAACAGATAAATAAAAAAGCTAAATATTTGGCTAGTCTCAGAGGTGAAATAACACACACATGTAATCCTTCTGGGAGAATGACAACACAGCAGCAGTATAAATAAGGGAAAAAAATGTAATAAAAACAAAAATGTGGAGTCAAAATAAGAAGCAAATTTAGACAGCAGCGGTGCCTACTGGGAAAGTCGAGAGAGGAATCTGCTTGTGGCTGTCTTATGAGTGGTGGTGATGAGGGGAGCCGGGGGGTATGGTTTGTAGTGTACCTTCAGCTAAGATTGACCCAACAGATTTAACTGTGCTAAAATTGGTTCCACATGAGGTTATTTTGATTTGGTAGGAGGCACCAATGAGTTGCTTTATTCACAGTGAATGTAATACTTATAATGAAAGGCACTATAAAAGTTGAAGATTTCTTCAATCCTTTGCAGCCTTTTGGTAGATTGTACAGTGAAACACTTTGAGAGTGTGCACCATTAAATAGCAGCCAAGAAGGTAAAGCCTGATTCCACTGTGTAGGGCTTTGAGGTGGTGCTCACTGTGAACGTCACTCAGTTCTTTGTATTTGTGCTTATAAATCACATCTTGATTGTTGAGAGAGGAGCTTAGTGGACGTTCTCTTTGTACAAAGCCTTAGCGCTTACCTGCTGGGCTGCCACATTGCTTAGCACTGCTGCCTCACAGGTCCGGTGTCCCGGGTTCAAATTCTGTGTCAGCTCGTTGTCTGTGAGGAGGCTGCTTGGTCTCCCAGTGTGGATTTTCCTCCAGGTCCTCTCCTCTGGTTTTCTCCAACAGCTCTAAAAATCAAAAGATTGATTAATGACTCTAAATTGGCTGTGGGCTTAAGTGGGCCCTGCAATGGACTGAAAGCATCTCCAGGGATGGTTTTTCTTTGTGTCTGATACTGCTGGGATAAGCTCTGGACTTCTGCATGCATTCCAGAATTTGACTAAGTGTGCGTGTAGATGTTATGTTTACCCAAGGGCACCATATTTAATTAGGTTTATGGTGGACATGTGGCTGATGCTGCAGACCCGTCATTTTCAAGCTTTGTTCACTCCTTATCCATTTGCTTGCATGGCCTTTGTTCCTGATCTCCCTGCCCCAATCCATGCCAGAGATGTACAAATCAAGTTCACTGGCGACTCTAAATTGGCCCTGTGTGTGTGTGAAGAAGCACACTGCTATGATGGGCTGCCATTGCTTCCAGGGTGCAATATGCCTCATTATCAGTGCTCTCGGGGTAGACTTGACGCCCACGCCACTGTAATAAGGCAGACATTTTACCTAAACTGAAAGGATGTTTCCTAAGGTCCTCATAATCATGCTGAAATTGGAAAACTGTTTTTTTTTCTTTTATAGTGTTGTGGATTTCTTTGCACAATATTATTGATTTTGCTAATTTTTAAATAGTTTTGTGATTTTTAAATAGTTTTGTGAAATAAAGCTTGATACTGCTTTAAAATGCTCTCAGTTTATAAATAATGATATGACATACCTGAAATATGATTGTGCTCACTCAGTAAGGCTCTATATGAGAAATAACCTTGCAAAGAACTCACCATAAAATATGAATCAGCAACCATTTTTTTTCTATGCAGATTTACCTAAGGGTTCGAGGAAGAAAGAGGCTGGACAAGGTGCCAGTTCATGGTAGAGCCCACTCACGATCAGACCTGCAGCCTTGTGCAAAGCTGGAGGGGATAAAGTGGGCTTGAGAAAGTGACGTTCCTGTTCATTACATTGCATTACGTCATATTACCTTGTGTTGTTTTATGTTGTGTTCAATCATATCACATTATGTTACGATACGTGTCAGGTTTACTAATATCATGTTACATTATGATGTGTTATATTGTATGACGCTATGTTAGGTTTCGTTATGTTATGATGTTATGTTACACTGTATTGTGTTACATCACATTATGTTACATTATGTTGTTTTACGTTATATTATGTTAGATTGTGTTAAATTGTGTTGTGTTATATTATGTTACGTTACGTTAAGATGTGTTATGTTATATTATGTTACATATGTTATTGTATCATATCACATTACATTACATTATGCTGTATCATGCTATGATGTTATATTGTGTTACATTAGATTATGTTGTGTTATGTTTTGAAATGTTATGTTACATTGCATTACATCATATTACCTTGTGTTTGTTTATGTTGCATTACATCATATCACATTACATTATGTTGTCTTATGCTATTTTACATTATATTACTTTACATTACATTATGTTATGTTATAAACTCTGATGTGTTATGCTGTTATGTTAGATTGTGTGGTGTGGTGTTGAGCTATGTTATTTTTTGTTAAATAATATTATTTTTTGTTATATTACAGGATATTACATTATGTAATGTTATATCGTGTTATGTTATATTGTGTTGTGTTACATCACATTATGTTACGTTATGTTCTGTTATATCGTGTTATGTTATGTTACATAAGATTTATGTTGTGTTGTGTCATTGAGTTGTGTTATATCACATTACGTTACATTATGTTATGTTATAAAGTTATGTCGTGTTATGTTATGTTACATCGTGTTACATTAGATTATTTTGTGTTGTGTTATGTTTTGAAATGTTGCATTACATTATATTACCTTGTGTTTGTTTATGTTGCGTTACATCATTTCACATTACATTACGTTGTCTTATTCTATTTTATATTATATTACATTACATTATGTTATGTTTTGTTATGTTATGAAGTTATGTTATGTTACACTGTGTTGTGTTATACCACATTACGTTACATTATGTTATCTTATGTTATAATATGTTATGATATATTGTGTTATGTTAAATGGGGCGGCGCGATAATGCAGTTACTTCCCGGGTCCTCCCTGCGTGGAGTTTGCATGTTCTCCCCGTGTCTGCGTGGGTTTCCTCTGGGTGCTCCGGTTTCCTCCCACAGTCCAAAGACATGCAGGTTAGGTGCAATGGCGATTCTAAATTGTCCCTACTGTATGCAAACGTTAAAGACGCATACAGTGCCACCCCGCTGCCTGTGCTTGGGAAAGCAGATCATAACCTGGTTCTGCTTCAGCCTCACTACAAACCAAGACTGAGGGAGCTACCTACAACCACACGCTCATTCAGGAAGTGGTCCCCTGAGGCAGAGCAGGCTTTGAGAGACTGCTTTGGAACTATGGACTGGGATATCCTGCAGGGGTCACATAGTGAGAACATTGAGGAGGTTGTTCACTGCACTACTGACTACATCAACATCTGTATGGACATTGTAATTCCAGTAAGAACAGTAAGCTGCTATGCTAAGAACAAGCCATGGATTACAAGTGACATCAGGCAATGATCAGCATGAGCTCAAGCGCATGCAGAAGGAACTCCGAGTCCAGCTCAAGGCGGCGAAAGAGCAGTACAGGAGAAAGCTGGAGCAGAAGCTGCAGAATAACAGCATGAAGGAAGTGTGGGATGGGATGAAGATCATTACTGGCTGCAGCTCAAAGCGGGGTGCCACCATCAAGAGATATGTGAAGAGAGCAAACCAGATGAACAACTTCTTTAACAGGTTTGACCACCCTAACCCACTCTAACCTCGGAGTACTGCACCCTCTACCCATCCTTCTGCTTATACCAGCATAGGAGAGACATCCCCACCCACAATTACAGCAGCCCAGGTAAGCAGAGAGCTGAGTATCGCCATGACTGCTGAAGGCCTGTGCATTGCAGCTGGGGAGTCCTCTACACTGCATCTTCAACTTGAGCCTGGAACAGGGAAGAGTCCCGAGGCTTTGGAAAACATCTTGCATCACCCCAGTCCCAAAGGTATCACATCCTAGTGAGCTGAATGACTTCTGGTCTGTCGCTTCACCACCTGAGGCCACAGGTCCACCACGCCCTCAACCCTCTGCAGTTCGCATACCAGGAGAAGGTGGGAGCGAAGAATGCCATCATCTACTGTATATGCTACACCAATCCCTCTCTCACTTGGACAGAGGCAGTGGTGCTATAAGAATTATGTTTTTGGACTTCTCTAGAGCCTTCAACACCATCCAACCTCTGCTCACAGAGATGGGAGTAGATTCATACCTGGTAGCATGGATTGTGGACTATCTTGCAGACAGACTTCATTATGTGCATCTCAGGAACTGCAGGTCTGACATTGTGGTCAGCAACACAGGAGCGCCGCAGGGGACTGTACTTTCTCCGGTCCTGTTCAGCCTATATACATCAGTCTTCCAATACAACTCGGAGTCCTGCAGTGGTACATCATATCACATTATATTACGTTGTCTAATGCTATTTTATATTATATTATATTACATTACGTTACGTTATGTTATGTTAGAAACCCCGATGTGTTATGCTGTTATGTTAGATTGTGTGCTGTGGTGTTGTGTTGAGCTATGTTATTTTGTGTTAAACAATAATAATTTTTGTTATGTTATGTTATAGGATATTCTATTATGCTATGTTATGTTATGTTATATGTGATAGACGGCCAGGGCCATTACCCGGTCAGGACACCAGGTGGATAGAAGAATTGGGGGAGAGAGCATCCACAAGGCATTACCTTCCCCAGGATGCTAGAGGGCAGCCCCCCTGGGAGTTGACGCAGCCCTGTTTGGTTCCGTAGCAGCTGTTAGTGGGGAGCTGCGGTGATGGCAGAGCCCGGATATGAGTGGCTTTCGCCTCACTTGGGAGTGATTCCAGACCTTGCTAATGAGCCGCCTGGAGCACTCCCAGGTGAAGTATAAAAGGAGCTGCCCACCTTCATTCGAAGCCAGAGATGGGAGGAAGAGGATGAGTGGAGGCAGAAAGAAAGAGGGATGAAAGAAGAAAAGAAAGTGCTGTGTGCTGTACACATTGCACTGTGCTGCTTGTGGGAACGGTTTGGGATGCGGCTGGAGCACCCCGTGGTAGCCACATATGTTATGTTAAAGCACATTACACTACATTATTTTATGTTATGCATGTTACATCAGGGTTTAGAATGTCATGTTACATTATGATGTGTTATATTATGCTATGTTACAGTTTTTCTCAGTCAGTGTGAATCATTTCCCTGAACAAACTGCCATGTTGTCCAAACAATTAACACAGCCATCAAAACAGATTGTTCACGTTGTACAACAGCACAATTCAAGAACAAATGACATTCTTTTCTGATATTTTTTCAAAAGAAAATATTCACCTCAAAAACAGCAGTCATCATTTGATTCGATATGTGTGCTAATGAAATGACACATTTATCTGAGCCATCCATATTCACCTGTGAAGTGATTCCCTCATGTTTCATCAAAAGCAGTTTGTTTCCTGCAACCAAAATGGCAAGTTGTACAACTTTGAGAATACCATGGCCATCCAACATCCAACAGTGTGTGTGGAGGGGTATACTATCTATATATAAAATCCTAAGCCTAAAAGTGCAACGATTTTGTGCAACGATTTTATGTGTCTTTTTTGTCACACTTTAAATCGGCCTTATTTTAAAACCTGCAAAAGACAAAGAGTAGGACAGCTGCTGTGCAGGCTTTTAAATGTTCTAAGCACCATGTGAGATGCAGATCACACGACTGGGCAGCAGCAGCAATCCAGCAGCTGATCGAGCAAAGAGGAGGTAAAAAAAAACTGTATTTGTTTCCCATTGTATCACCGCTTAAGAGGGCGTTTTGGAGCGACCCCCCGTCTCTTTGGGGTGCGTTCAGCCCCCCCTCTTCACAACAACTTCTCAAGCAATACAGCACTGAAAAGATTGCTGTGAATGCTGGATCCACGTTCGGCAAGCATTTGCCACAATGTCGCCACATTCTTCCTCCATGGCCTGTAGAAGTGGCATCCAATCATGTGGACTGCAGTCAAACACTTTACATCTCCAGGAGGAGAAGAACTCTACTGCTGTATTTAAAAATGGAGAGTATACTGGCAGGAACACCATCATGAAACGTGGGTGGTTTTCAACCATTCAATGTACGAGAGGTGGGCAGTGGAATTGAATGTTGCCCAGTACCACTACAAACTGCCTTTTTATCCGGTTATTTCAGATCTTCATGTCTTTGTCGAATAAGAGCATAATAAAGAACGTTTACAAAATTGTGCAGTCATTCTGTTTTGTATTGGCCATAAGTAGCATTGTGTTCCTGCTATTCTTATCCGCTTTTCTCTCCTCCTCTTCCTTCTCCCTTGCCCACCTCCACCCCTTCCTCCTCTCATTCTGACTCTTCTTTTCACTTGTTGTTCCTCATCACACCAAGAACCTCCACATATGATGTCTTTTACACTCATCAAATCATTAATAAGCGGGTGAACTATTAAGCAAAATGCACTTCAGCTTTTGTCTACATTCCATAACTGATTGACCTCAATTTAGTGGCAATTGAACACATGCTGTGTGAATCTAGTAGGATGGCAGGTTGAAAAGAGAATTGCACTTTACATAGAGACTTGCTCATTTTCACAAGAATATGTGTCAAAGCAAACAAAAATGTATTATTGTAGTTGCAATAGTTATTAAGGGTTTAAGTGGTTGTGGTATCAGTTTTGAGAACATCGCTCTTGGTTTGGAGAGTGTTGTGTGTAGTGATTGGGATGTATGTTATTTTGAAAGTTTGTGGGACATCAATGAATATGTACAATCTAATGAAGGGTTTAGATAGCTGTATTAACTCTATTGAGAACATGCAGTTGTTGTGACTTGGAGCCTGAAAATAGTGGGAGGCCTCCAAAAAATGGCAGATGTTTAACCTTCACAGGCCAACCCAGAAGAGGCTCACACCAGTCCAGCTTATTTCAGCTGTCCGCAGCAGCAGGTTAGGCCAAGCTAGGCCTCAAAATGAAGGAAAAAGGCTTGAAACTCAAAATATAAGAAAAGTCTCAATATATAGCAAAATGCCATACAAGAGAGGGAAGGACCGATAACCCCTGGCTTGTATGTAAAAGGCCAAAACAGCACGTTAATAAATAAAAGGTTTCATCACAGGAAAAGAATGCAAAACACAGAAATAAAAGCAAAAGGAAGGCCAAAAGGTATTGTCTTAAGGCAAACCTGAAACAAAAAAGTCTTAATGTGTAATATAAAGTCAATTTCCAAAATAGATAGATAGATAGATAGATAGATAGATTAGATTAGAATTTATTGTCCCCAGGGACAACACTCACAAGAAACACCAAACCCACAACCATAAACCACCTGCTGAGTTTCTTGTTCAGACCTCTTATGAAAGCTGAGGGAGGAGCCAACAGTGGTGAGGTCATGGTGGCCCAGCCTCCTATGGCTCCACCCTCGAAACACAAGAAATACACTCAAATTTAAAGACATATTTAACCAAATAGAAGAAAATACATACATGTAAGGCAAATAATCATTCATTAATTAACAAAAACAACAATTAAACTAATATATACATATAGATATGCAGTTTTTTTTGGAGAAATGTGTCAAATCAACAGAAACAAACTGTAAGTTTCTTTATGTTATGTTATTATATTGCATTGCATTGTGTTGTGCTGCGTTGTGTTGTGTTGTGTTGTGTCATGTCATGTTATGTTACATCAGGCATTGTAATGTTATGGTGCATTATGTTGTGTTGTGTTATATTATGTTACATTTTTTGTGTTGTGTTATGTTATGTCATCTTATATTTTGTTACTTTTTTAAAATCACAGTCACTAGGAGTAGTCACATTCTACCCAGACTGCCACTATCGAGGCGATTTCAGAGCACACTCACTCACTCTCAGCCATTTTAAAGGTACCAACCAATAATTTACTTGCATATATTTGAATGCAGAGAGGACACATTCAGAAATTGTAAGTAAATCTTGAGCACAACTCTCTATCTGGAAGCCTGCCGCTAGAAAAGGAACAGGAGACAGCATCTTCATGACAACATCACCTCCGCTTCAGCACGATGACAGCATGCACTCCTATGTGATCTGGTTAAAGAAAACAGACTTAAAAAAACTGTAATCGTTTACTTTCCAATGGGCTTCTTTTAACTGTTCTTTCTGTGGAGAGTAAGTAGTCAAGATTAAAATTAAACAAGATGAGTGTAATTAATTCTTATGTTTTATAAACATGTATGTTCTCTTCACTAATTGGCAAAGATTTCTGGTTTGCAATTTTTCAAGTTAAATGGTACCTAATTAAAAGGGAACTAGTGCCCCTGTTGAATTTTGTTTTGTGAATTTTCTTAGTTACTTTTCTTTTGTTTAATAATTTCTATACTAATTGCTGTTTCTTAACAAATTATTCTGTATCATTGTTAGCTTACTTACAGTATGTTAGTCTCCAGTTTAACTAATGTAATTAAGCATTTAATTAAAGAGTCAATCTTCGAAAGTTAATATTAATGCTAAATTCACTTAAGTGTATGTTTATTTTCAATAGATTGTTAGTTTCTCATAATTACTTTGATTATCCTTTATAACAGCTTATCAAGGTTGTCAATGTGATTTTGTTGTGTTATTACACTGCCATTTCTGTCATTGTGCTTATCATTCTTTTCACCTTAAACTGGTGGGGTTTTCCTTCTGCTCAGACAATTAGACCAGTTTCGTTTCATATAGCAAATTCCATAAACCACTTTACAAAGCACATGAGAATAATTTAAGTAAGTTCAACAAAATATAAAACTAATCTTCTGATATAATATGCTACCGTGGCTGCCCCTTTTTTCTTTCCAGGATTTTAAATCACCTGTAGCTCGCAAACCGTTTGAACTTTAGACCTGAAATTTGGTACACACATACTACGTGATGTCTACTATCCACTTTTGGGGTGATGATTGACCTTCAAGGTTATTCCTCTTTTTATTTTATTTTATTGTAGAATCAACTCTCGGCAGCAGGCAACAGGGCAGTCATGTGGCGCGTGCATACGGGTGCCGTTCTCGTCCCTACCACCTTCGCCGTCACTTCCCCTACCTCTTCATATCTTAAATCATTCTTGAGGCAGATTGAAGACTTAAGTGCCAGCTTAAGTGAAAAATTAAGGAAAACATACTAAGTAATTGCAACACAAAGACTGACTTAATCAGATTTAACTCAAAAAGATGCCGATGAAAGAAGAGAAGAAGTGGGCCGCTAGGGTGGAGAAAAGAAGAGCTGCTCAGGAAGCAGCAAGTGCATCAACCTCTGAGCAAACGAATGCTAAACATACAGAGAAGGAGGATGAAAACTAGGAATGCTCAAGTCAAGTGTATTCACTGCACGTTATTGTGCAGTGCACCGTTACTGGTTACAAGATAATTCAGATGCAAGACACATGTCAAAGAAATGTGGAAAAAATGAGAAGAGCCTGCAAATGTCATAGCATCAGAGTTAAACACAGTGTGACGGTAGTAAAACCGTCACCGGGCGTTTTGTCGGTGAGGGGAAGTGGAAAAACCAGCAGTAGCCCTATTTAGCCAAATAAAGTACAATAAAGAGTTGACTGGTGCACTGTTGAAAGATTCATAAAGTGAAATGATTCCCCAAAAGACACTTAGTGTTAGCGCATTATTCCGGTAAATATCAGATTTTTGATTTTAGATAATGCTTTCACTTACCGGCTTGGCAGAGTCCTCTTCTTGTCCAGACTAGCCGCGTTACTGATCAGTTGACGGGCAGTTTTCATTCTATGCGTGCGTGACTGCATACTGGCAAGCAGCTGATTTTGCAACAGTTAGGAGGAATGAAACGGGAAAGGGTGAAAGCAGTCGCAGTGCGGGGATGGTAATAGTTTTACTCCACTTGTTCATGTATTTAATGTCTTTTTGCTGCTTAAGAGTTTAGATGTAATCCCCGTGGATGTGTGAGATGTATATAAGATGGTGTATGTGTAGGGAAAAAGTGAGGATAAGGGGGTGTACCCTACTCCTATCCGAATGGTAGGAGCCCATTGCCTTTAGGTGAGTGGGTAGGGAATTCTTAAAAGGCCTCAGTGCCATTAATAGGGAGGTGAGTGTTGAGGATGGGTGTCACTATTGTGCGCATTGCAAGCGTTCATTTTTTTCCCCATGCTCAAGGTTGTCTTAAAGGTATTTTTCCAACCTTTTTAAGCCAGTGAGTCTCCCAGATTTCA